>CAWUFW010023291.1:0-78283 GCA_963921515.1 Calotriton arnoldi
ATTTATTAAAAGCAGACGCGTTTCGGCGAGTTTGCCTTACTCAATGCTTTTTGCCAAAAAGACGTTCACACCATCATACCTATTTCATACCATTTTAAAAATCACATAAAGCACTCTCATTTAGGGATGTAAACCGTGGCAAGAAATAAAGGACTAGGGCCATCTCAGTCCTCATATTTGATTCTCGGGCGTCATATTTACATGAAATATTTTGATATAAACTGCTGATAGAAAGGACTGCGCGTTCATATTTCTGGATCAGTACCTCTCTTCTACCTGATGTGGGGGTTCTGGCAATGACCAATTACTCCTCTAAGCCGTTTCCACCAGATACTTGCCGTTGTTGGCATGGCGAGGGGCACATTCCATGGGCAAAATAGATCTGCCATATAGGGACACGCCTCTCAGAGGATTGGTGGCAGCCCATGCAGGGCAATAATTTTTGTAAGGACTATATTGATTAAGAATTTGGATTTCTGACGCTGTTCTGGTCCATTTAGGACACATTAAGATATACTGGAACATTTATAAACTGGTATTATTGTGAATTATGAATGCGCAGTCCATTCTATCAGCAGTTTATATCAAAATATTTCACGTAAATGTGGGTGCTAACTGCAAACATTCTACACTATTATGGGGGTATAGAGGACTTTGGTACTTGTGAGATGTTTGATTTGCGACCCAAGATGAAACCACTGGTATAAAATCATACGATCCCTAGGGTACAGGACAATGCCATGGACTGATATAAATCTTGAAAGGAGGAACTGTAGAGTTGTCTAATGTATGTGTTGAGCAACAATAAATGATGTTTGAGGTGGAGGCTCATCTAAGAAGTTTCAATAGTTGTGGGTGGTAAAACTGAGGACATTCTGATGGGGATGGAAGGAATAGTGAGGAAAGGAAGCTATAAGGCTGTTGGATCCGTCCATCTCACTGAAACTATAGGTCTTGGCAGAAGGCAAGATGAGGTAGTGGGGGATTGTGTGGAGGTTAAGCAGATGGTAATGGGAAGGTTGTGGTACCACAATATTGTGGTCAAAATATCGACCTGCAGATACATCATAACCATAATTTCGACTACTGTCACATTGGAATTAATAATAGTAAATCCACACTTACTTTGTCAATATTAAGTAGTTGATATTATGGTCACGATATATCCATAGGTAGATATTTCAACTGTGATAGTTTGCCCAAGAGCTAATGGACAGAGATGTGGTAGTGAGTATAATGAATGTGGAGAACTTTGTTTCACTGTTGAAATAAACGCAGAGGTTTCAGACAGAGGTGGGGGAGAGAATGGGTTGATAAGAAGGAAACAGGAGCTAGAATGGCTTGGGTGCTGTGGATTAGGGAGACCAGATGATCTTGGGTTTGGTATGGTTGGATGATAGAGTGGCAATTGGCCATGCACATATTGGAGTGAGTCTTTGATGGAGCCAAAGCAGAAGTCAGTGGTAGTGGTACTGGAATAAGGAGTGCAGGAGGTGCTGCAGCCTCCAATATAATTGAGAAAGACTAAAGGGCGAATGCAACATAACACTGTCTTTTCAAGTTTCTTTTCCAGTATCTTTTCAAAGGCTTATAATTTACAGTCAATTGTCGAGCATAATTAAAATTGAATTTGTACTTGTAATTATAAATTGTATATATATAGTGCTTACTGCCTCTGATGAGGCATCTAAGCACTTTGGTGAGAGAAGCATGCAACTCTGGAACCCACAATTAGAGATAATAGTTAGTAGATTGGTAATGTTTTTTTTTTCCCCATGTCCATTAGGTGTGTTAGGTTTGTGCTCATGGTTTCTTGTGTGTTTATTAGAGTTTACAGTAGGAATAGAATGTTGGGAATGGACTTGAAAGGGGAAGTAGTATGTTGTTTTTGTAAGTAGTGGTCATGTGTGCCTGCTTGTTGGGTGACATGGCTAAAAAAGGGAAGGGCGACATTTGAGGAAGAGGTTTGGGATTTGATAGTCGTCAGAAAGGTTTGGGATGAGTCAGAGAGAGTAGAGATGGGACAAATGTTGAAGGGAGTATTTTGTTTTTCAAAGGTTGAAGGGAGTATTTTTTTCACAATCAGGTAAAGATGGAGCAAGGTTTATATAGTGATTACATGAAATGTTTGTGGCATTGGTGATTATAGGAACTAACACAAAGTATTATCCTTTTTAAAACAACAAGGACGACACTGCCCGTCTGCAGGAGACAAACCTCACGTATGCTGAGTCCATTAAGTTAGGCAAGAATGATAGAGGTAAGTTGTAATTGGCTACCTTCTCCTCCTTTTCTCTGGCAGCCTCAATCTGTGTTGGTTCAGGAGGACCCTTTCATGTGATTTATTCAGACCCAGATGTGGAGGGCAGATATATATTGCTCAATGCAGTCTTAAAAGGGAAGGAGATTTGCATCCTTAACTCAAATGCACTGAATATGGCCATACAGCATTTATTTATAGAATGCAAAATTAAACTCAGATCATATAGAATTGCCAATTATTTGGACCAGAGATTTTAACTGTGTACTGGAGGCACACTTTAGAGACACTTGCCAAAATATCATACTAAACTGGGAATGACAGCAGCCCTTGCTGAAGTAATGCACAATACTGGTTTTGTTGATGCTATGCTTGGAGGGCTATTCACCCGTGGGACAATGAATACTCCTGTTGCTTACTGACACACATCACTTTCATTCCCTTAGATCAGCTCCTGCTGGCCGGTATGATACTAACCAAGCTGCCCTATGCCAAATTTTTGGATAGATTTCTGTCAGACAACTCTCCACTAGTGCTGGAATGTGACTGCGGGATGAAAGTGGGATCTGTCACTTCCTGGCGTACGTTGGCAGATGTACTGACAGACACTGAATGCTTAGACTCCTTCACCACTGCACTCATTGCCTACTTGGAGGAGATTTGGGAGACTATCACCACCAGCGAGATCAAATGTGAACCAATAAAGGCGGTGACACAGGGAATATGTCTGGGAAAAATGTATGGAGTAAAGGAGCATCTACAGAGGGATCTAGAGGTACAGGAAGGCAAACTGGCGAGGGTTCAGTGATATGAACTTGAATCACCTGAGAGGAGGTTGAAGGTGCTGGAGGTCCAGTGCACACTGGGTGAAATTTGGGAGACACTAGATAGATTGACCCTCAAAGAATATTGTTAGCGAGGCCATAGTGAAGGGGATAAAGCTAGTAAATCGCTTCCCTGGATACTACAGCGAGAGATAGACCCTCCGCCGTTGTTTCTCCTAGTTTTCCCTGGAGGTGCCTTAGATGTGACGCAGCCGATAATCTCTGATTCCTTTGAATCAGTATTGAAACATGGATGCCAGTTCTTCTGAAACAATACAAGCATTTCTGGTATGCATGGACATCCCACGCGTTGTTCAGGACATGCTAGAGCTGCTTCAGGCTGATATCACCTTAGAAGAATTATAGGAAACAATCCACTCAATGCTAAGAGGCAAGGCACTGGGAGGTGATGGCTTGCCAGCAGAATTCTACCACATGTTTGCCCCACAGTTGTCTGAAAAAATTCTGGAGGTTCTCAGGGAGACTAAACAAATGGGCACGCTTTCCCCTTAATGAGAGAGGGTGTCATATATATGATGACAAAGCCTAGTGGTAATCCAACAGACCCATTGGTGTATTGGCCGTTTATCATGATTACTTTGGACATAAAGGTTCTGTGCAAGGTTCAGGCAACATGTTTGAGACAGGTGGTTGGCGGGCTGGTGCAAGAAAACCAATCTGGGTTTATTCCTGGGCGTAGCTTGGCCACAAATATTCATAGACTTACCCATGTTCTTTACTCAGTAGCGGACAGTGGTGAGGAGCTTTCACTGGTTGCAATCACCTTTGAGAAGGCCTTCATCACCTTTAGTTGGGGCTATATGTTAGAGCTCTCCAAGCAATGTGCTTTGGCCCGGTTTTCTGTGACTGGGTTCATCTACTCAAAACAGATCCCAGGGTCAGGGTGAGTAGGACTGTTTCTTGCAGCTGGATTGTTGGACGGGGTATGCAGCAGGGCTGTCCGCTCTCGCTCTTGTTTTTTTCTCTGGCCTTGGAACCCTTGGTCATCATGCTCCAGGCGGCATTGGGTGACTGGAGGATTCTTGTCAGAGATACTGTACACTTCATCTTGCTCTATGCAGATGATGCTTTATTTTATCTTCAATTTCCTTGGACATCGATCCTGCAACTGTTGCACTACCTACCAGTTCCGTGAGGTGGAAGGCCTCCGGGTCAACCAACTAAAGACAATTATTT
Organism: Calotriton arnoldi; assembly: GCA_963921515.1. NCBI lineage: Eukaryota > Metazoa > Chordata > Amphibia > Caudata > Salamandridae > Calotriton > Calotriton arnoldi. The sequence goes on from CAWUFW010023291.1 coordinate 4,282, forward strand.
TTTCTCAGAGGAGACTGGCATGCTGTGAGACGTACCAGCTTCTTGACTTGGGTCTGCGATGTGAACTGACCCAGTATCATTATTTGGGCATTCAGGTCACCTTAACGAAGGAGAATTAGAATGCCAATAGTAGGGCAGAGTTCTAGAGGGCCTGAGATGATCGATATGATTAAAAAAAATGTATTAAACTTTTTATTGATTGTAACAAAAAAACAGCAATGCAGATCATCCAAAAAAATCACCATCAGATACAAAGCGTACATTTGCTATTGTGCATACATCGTTCCCCATTGACACATTAATCTGGTGTTTCTCCAATAGCATTAAATAAATCATATGAACCAAATTCGCCACAGCGTAATTCCACCGTGTGAGATACACAAATATCTCCCCGGTAAGTGTTCCACGCTGCCCATTTACGGTCCCACTTCTGGGGGCATCCTCTGTGTTTAAAAACATCTTTCTCTGCGATCATGGCTCTGTCCATATCAGCGGCCCAGTTTCTAGCACACGACACCTCCCCCACACCCCATCTCTGTGCGATGTTTCGTTTTGCAATGGCCCATCCCAACGAAACCCAGGATTTCGCGGTATGGGTGACGTCAGTGGCATCCCAGATATTCAATAAACAGAGCTTCGGGGATGTCGTTAGGTTTTTACCCCCAGCATTATTTAAGTGTGTGGTGCAGCTTTCCAGTATATTTGGGCGGCTGGACATTCCCAAATCGTATGAAAGAAGGTCCCCTCCTGATGACAGTGTCTGAGACAAGAAGGATCAGTCCTCCTTCCCATCCTGACCAACACCCTCGCAGCAAGATAGACTCGGTGCAGGATTTTAAGTTGGACCAACCACAGTGTCATAGGAATGGCCACCTCTCTAGGTGAAGCTAGGGCGTCTCGCCAATCATCCTCATCCAATTCCCCCAGATCCGCCTCCCAGTGCTGCCGCAAGCGCGTTAAGGGGTCCGGGCGGTTGTTGATCAACTTTTTATAGGTGAGGGAGATGGCCTTCCTGACCATGGGTTTGAGTGATAACCTATCTTCTGGTGGGGAAGCCTCAGGAGGTGGGTCGCCCCCTGGTATTGCTGCTTTGAGCACATGACATCTGTAAATATCTAAATGTTTCAGTTTGTGCAAGGTCGTATTCTTTCTGCAGGGTGGCAAAAGTGATCAGTCCCTTAGAGTTCCACATGTCTCCCACCCGTGAGATTCTTATAAGATCCCACTTGTCGAACCCGGGGCAGGTACCTAAGCGTCCCAGTTGTTCAGGTTCCAGGAGAGGCGTTGTGCGCGTGATTCTATTGTGCCAACCTAACTTTTTGTTAACCTTATGCCAGGTTTCGACCATGCGTGCTGTCGGTCCAGTAAGGCACAGTTTGGTGGGATTCATGTAGAGTGCTCTATTAAATCTGCCCTGTCCCATGAGCCACCAGTCAGTGCGGAAACTCGGGTCACCCCTGTTCCCTTGAGCCCAGCAATTAATCGCCACCAGTTGAGACGCCTGATAATATAACCGAAGGTCGGGTAACGCAATTCCCCCGTCGTACCACCCCGCAGACAGCTTGTGCATCGCTATTCGTGGGGCTCGTCCATCCCACAACAGGGTGCGTACGGCACTGTCTATACCGGAGAAATAGGAGTCGGGGATCCTATCGGGGGTATTTTGCAGCACATAGAGGAATCGGGGAAACGCCAACATTTTAAAAAGGGCAGCGCGTCCCAGTAGAGTAAGAGGAAGAGAACGCCAGTGTTTGACATCAGCACGGAAGCGTGTCAGGGGGCCTAGCAGATTTATGTCATAAAAACGAGAGGAGTCAGTCGTAATATAAATGCCCAAATAGCAAAAGCCCTCCAGTGCTACATGGATCTGATAGTCCCTCAGTATGCGTGGCGACGGGCCAAATAGTGGGTATAATTGCGATTTGGACCAATTTATGATGTAACCCGAGTGATTGCCAAATATGCGGAAGATATGGAGGATACGATGTAGGATGGATGTCGGAGAGGCCATGTATAGCAGTATATCATCCGCATACAGTGATATCCTATCCTCATGACCATTAGTCCATTTGAGTCCACAAATCAAAGGGTCACCCCTCACCCAGACCGCCAAGGGCTCAAGTACCAAAACGAATATTAGGGGCGATAGGGGGCATCCCTGCCGGGTTCCCCTTCCCCGTTGAAACTTTCTAGAGGTGTGCTGGTTCACCACCACTTGAGCCGTTGGGCTAGAATGCAGTAGCTTGACCCACTTTATGAAATTGGGCCCAAATCCCATTCACTCTAGGACCGCAAACAGATAATTCCATTCAATAGTGTCAAAGGCCATTTGGGCATCCAAGGAAAGCAGGGCCACATCTTCTCTGATCGTCTGCTGTCTGCCCAACACTCTGTGCAGGCTACGTAGGTTCAGGGCAGTATTTCGGCCCGGCATAAAACCTGATTGATCCGGATGGATCAGCCCGGCAAGAAGGGGGACAAGTCTATTGGCATGTAATTTGGCAAGTATCTTAGCTTCCGCAGTGAGTAGAGAAATAGGCCTTTATGCCTTGCAGTCAGTAGGCGGTTTGCCTGGTTTATGGATGACCACTATCGTGGCTAATCGGATCTCCTCAGGCAGGGCCCCCTTCTCATAGCTCTCCATATACATTTGGCAGAGATGGGGAGATAGTTTTGAAGCCGTTGATTTAAAAAACTCGATTGGGAGTCCATTGGGTCTCATAGCCTTGCCCGAGCGGATGTCTCGAATGGCCAATTGGATTTCTTCCTCAGTGGGATCTCCTTCAAGAGAATCCCTGTCTTCCGCTGACAAACAGGAGACATTGATGGTCGAGAGAAACTCCAGAGCTTCTGGCGACGAGACTGTCCCAGTCGACGTATAAATGAGTGATGAATGTTTCTGCTATCTGTTGAGGATTGGTGATTTCCTCCCCCTTGGGCCCCTGTAGTCGATGCACCCATCTCGATAATTGCTCCCTTTTTTCTAACCAGGCCAGAAGCTTACCCGTCCTCTCCCATGCTCATAAATCTTATGACAGATTGATTTCTGTTTGATCGATATTATTCTTGAATATGGTTAACATCGTTTACAACGCATGCGATAAAATGCATGCCATTACAATGCGGTCATTACAACGACCACGTTGTTACGTCGCATACCATTACAACGCAAGACGTTACAACGACTTGCTATAGGGGGCAGAAGGTGTTGGATTTTAAACCCAACACCTTCCCTACTGTTGCACAGACTGGAGTTGGAATAGGAAATTACACTATTCCAAACTCCAGCACCCTCCCTACAGCAAGTCGTTGTAATGACTTGCGTTGTAATGGTATGCGTCGTAACAACGCGGTTGTTGTAATGACCGCGTTGTAATGGCATGCATTGTAAACGCGTGCGTTGTAACGTGGCCTAGTCTTGAATATGCTCCCTCTGTCTATCATGGGTAAGGTGGCGATTGAAAATATAGTTTTCCTGCTGCAATGTCTTTATAGTATGCAAAATGCCTTATGTACTCTGAGGCCAGATATCTTTCAATAATTAAATTGGCTGCTGGTATCCTTGGCCTGAGATGGTAAGTATAGTAGGGTCTCCTTGGATTTACCGAAATTTGACCAGGAGTAGGGTGGTCTGTGTCTACCCGGCATGGAGCTGTATTAGAATATGACTCATATCCAGCATGAGGCCAAGTGGGAAAAGTGATTGTTAAAGAGGACTTGTAGTGAGGTCTCCATACCAGTCCTGCGTATTTAAAGAGGACATGTAGTGAGGTCTCCCTACCAGTCCTGCTTATGAAGGGCAGTAGAATGGCTGCTACATTCCCATATATCATGTGGCAAACGGCAAATGTTTGGGGAAAGATAGTCGTTAGGGTTGTTAAAGGGCCGCCTGTTGCGAGGGACTCAAACATCTGGGATCTACAACCATTCTGTCGCATCTCTAGAGACATGATGGTCGAGCGCTGTAGGGAGAGGGCTATCAGATCTTAGGAGACTTATACCCGGGGCAAAATAAATTACATTTAAAGTGCCACAGGATTCAGTTGGAGTGGATCCTAGTCACTTTCTGCAGTACGCTAAGCTTTCTGGCACGGCAAGGGGATTTGGACTGACTTCTCCAGTACTCCCACTACGTCTAGTACTCTGGAGGGCAATCTGTGGTTGGGGACAGGGTGACATTTGGTCACTTTTCTCTACAAAACGCTGAAATCAGATAAGACAAGGCCTGCATTAAAAGCCAGGAGTGCCTGGGAGAGGGACATAGGTGATCAGGTATCAGACAAAAGATTGGGCAATCGCTTGTTAACTGGTGCAGAAAGTTTCGAGCAATGCCAAATTTAAGCTGATTCACTTAAACTTTCTACACTGAACATACCTGTCACCAATTGCTCTGAGCAAAATCTACCTCTCCAGGTCTGAGGGATGTCTTAGATGCGGAAAGAAAAGCATAATTTGCACTTTTATCCTGAACCTGCCCGAAAGTGGCAAACTGGAGGGCAGAGGTCTTCTCTCTTCTGCATAGAGCGGCGGGCTTCCCGGTTTCCCCTACTCCACAACAATGCCTGTTGGGTATTATTGCTTGTCCACATAACATGAAAATGCTATATACATTTCTACAGTTGGCCCTCCTATGGGTAAGAACACGAGTGGCTATAGATTGGATGGGTAAGTCAGACAACAGGGTAAACCTCTGGATGAGGGACACAATGCAGTAGGCTTTGGCTGAGGAAATTCAAATTAAACGAACGAGAACTGATGAAATGGTGGTGGCTTACTTAATGATATGGGCGGGTCTGGTGTTAGAATTCTTGGATGCCCTTACCCCACTTGAGCAATGGGACGTTAGCTCTGATTAAGAGAATGTATAAGAGATACGAGTACTGTATGAGAGAGCTCCCAACATTGCATAGTGACTAAAACAGTTGTATAATTTCACAGTATGGAGAAATGCTGTTACACTGGTCACACAAATTGAAGTCATTGGAGAAGGTAATTGATTGTGTGACAACATCTACAATTTTTGTTTTTGTCATACACAAAATGTTAAATGAAGATTATTAAAAAAAGATGGAACAAGGTTGTCTAACAAACTACAGAAATATTCTTTGATGACGTAGATCTAGGATTTGTTGTACATTTTGCAACTCGAAGGGAATGATTTTCTGGCTTAGCACAACAGTTGATGAAAGGAGAAAATTGTCACCAAAGAATTATTAAAGCCCACAGATGCAAAAAGAAGCACGTTTCCATTATGATGTCTGCAAATATTTTGAAAAGTGTACTGCGAGCTGGAAGTGCAACAGAGGCCTGTTACTTTTGAAAAGTGAGATGGAAAAGAAGCTTTTTCAAATGATCAAAACTAATCAATATGCTTCGGATTTGTGTGATGCATGCCAGGATAAACCACTCTCATCACAAATCTGCATGATAATCAGTCGAATGTATTAAAGCTACAAATTAAATTATACATAATCCTATTTGATTATGTTTCATCTATGACATTAGTATTTTCCTTTTTTTTGGTATATTTTGCAGTCTATTCAGCAGGTTCATGAATACACTGAAGTAACATAATAATCAAAATGTTAATTGGCGCTCAGTTAATGTTCAGAACCATCCTGTTGCTTGCCTCTTTCTTGATTTAGAAGCCTGAGTACTCTGTTGTACAAAGAATGCCAGGAATACAGTGCTAGTAACTCTCAACATAGTTTTGGGTGGTACAAATATAAAATAAATGACCTTCTTCTGACATTTACTTGGAAAAAACAGGAAACTATTGCTAAAATCATACTCCTAAAACCGGTGTGCATATTTATAAAGTGCACTTCTATCTCATCCCATGGAGGTCTCATGTTGCTACTTACTGAGCCCTAAAGATTCTGTGATATCATGAAGGCATCTCCCTTTGGTAAAAACCAATGATGTCACAATCTGTGATGGACCTTCTGCCACAGCAGTGTGAATACAGGAGTGTTTAGATCAAGAAACTATGGTGTTGGCTGGCCTGTAGGGGCAAACCTATCTCTACTCTCCATCATTCAGTAAAGTCAAGGGTCATTTAGGAGACAATAAAAGCTGGTAATGGGATTAGCAAAATTTTAGAAAAGACACAGGAGACTACTGTGGCTTCCAAGGAACACGCTAATTTTATAAGATGACTAGTGGCTCATATTCTGCTTCCTACACGCTTATCTTTCCCAGCAAGGTACCTTCTGTAGTGCCTTAAATCTTCTTGAATAGCATTTTGCAAGAACTAGCAAATTCAGCAATATCCAGTCCGGCACTACCCTCCCAATGACACTTTTATTTTGATCTAGGCAGTTGTAATATTGTGAGAATGCAGTTGTGACATGGTATTTGTCACGTGCCTGTCACGCAGTTTGTTTTGCATTCGACAGGCACGTGTTAACATAGTAAAGCATAACATAGTTTCCTTTGAATAAGCCTTGCGTGCTCTGTGGGCCATCAGTGAGCATTCCTTGAACAGTTATTTATTTGCTGTTGGGATTCTTGCTGGCAGGTCGCAGTGCACTGTAGGTGAATGTATATGGAGTAAACGTATTGATTCTGCTTTACAATGAGTCAGTAGCTCGACGACGAGTGGACCTTGGATTTACTGCACCCACCGACTTATTTTGACAAATTTCAAATTTATCTGCTTTCAGGCCTCCAGCGGGAACCTTGTCAGGTTGTATTATTGGATGCCTCCTGTCTCTGTTTCCTTGCAAATCAACACCGCAGTCTTCATCGTGGATTTGGGGACTTGAATTTTAAACGTAAAAGGCTATTGGGCTGTCTCGCTGATCTGCGCGAGTTGGATTTCAGCCTGTGGCTTGCTTTCATACGAAGTGAGGTCATCACTCTTAACGCGTTGTCTCGTGTACCCGCAAGAGTTGGATTGCATGGTGAGCTTGTGACCTAGCGTGCAACATATTGATGTCATCATGATAAAACCTGTCAGCCATCTTGAATTTGGATGAATCCAACCAATTATTCCACTCGCAGTATTTTCTTCAAAGCCATCTTGGATTTGGCTTTATTTATGTAATTACTTTGTACGCTGACTTCTCCTCAAGTCAAGTTGGACATTCACATTGAAGATCACTAGAGTCTCAGCGTTTCTATTTCATTATCTTCTACTTCCTCAGGTTTGATTGACATCATGGTGTGGTAAATACTGTATTTATTTATTTTGGGTTGTTGGCACAATTTTGACTGTTTTTGTACAGTTGTTCTGGGAAACCTCTATTCTTTTCTGTGCATATATGGCCACACCTCAACAAATTACGCAGCCACCTCCCTTTTTGGCCAAACCTGGGAAACCAGCTATTAAGTGGTCACAATGACTTAGACTATTTGAAAATCACATTGTAGCCATTGATGCGAGCAAATATAGTCCTCAGCATACATTTGTGTTACTATGTGGCAGTTTAGGGCTTGCTGTGCAGCAAATATTTAACAATTTGCCATTCATACCAGGGCTCGAACAATCCACTGAACAATCCACTACCCACTTTATTCAGGACGAGCTATTTTTAGGGACTACTCGTCCTTTCTGGCAGTTGAAAATCCTTTAACTTCAGGGAAGACAAACTGGCTTTTGACCTTTTGACCTCTGTCTGTGAAAGCAGAGCAAATGTGACAAGATAACAAGATTTAAAGGCATCTTGATTGCTCACAAAGTGAAAGAGCAATAAAAATGCCATTAAATCGTGTTATCTTGTCACATTTGCTGGCTTTCAGAGACAGAGGTGAAAAGTCAGCTTATCTTATTACATTTATTTTTCTTTGTGTAGTTTAAGTAAGAGGATTTTGTAAAGTGAACTGTGTGGCAATTGAACTGTGCAAAGCATGTGAAGTGAATTCTGTAAAATGTCAGGCTTTTTTCCAACACAACACTGAAATAGCTAAGTGAACCCTTCAAACATTTCAAATATATTTCACTAGTTATGAAGACCCATTTTTGTAATTCTGTGGTGAAAAAATATTTTTTTAGGATCAAAACAAATGAGAACACTTTACTTGGTGATGTGCAAATTTTAAATATTTTTGCTGAAACCCAATTTCCCAAAATTGTTTATGTGCTATTATCAGTCAATCAATCAGGGGTTTGTTAAAGCGCGACTACTCACCCGTAAGGGTCTCAAGGCGCTAGGGGTGGGGAGGGGGATGCAGGTTCCATCCATCAAGGAGGGGGTCTGTCGAAGAGCCAGGTTTTGAGGTTTCTTGCGAAGATGGGGAGCGATGTTGTCTGTCTGAGGTGGAGCGGAAGGGCGTTCCATGCTTTGGCCGCGAGGAAGGAGAAGGAGCGGCCTCCCGATCTGGTCTTTCTGGTGCGGGGGACCACGGCGTAGGAGAGCTGGGCTGATCGTAGGGTCCTTTGGGGTGTGTGGAATTTGAGTCGGCTGTTCAGGTATGCTGGTCCGGTGCCGTGGAGGGCCTTGTGTGCGTGGGTGAGCATCTTGAAGGTGATTCTCGCCTCGACAGGGAGCCAGTGGAGTGTGCGCAGGTGCTGGGAGATGTGGCAGTGTTTTGGCAGGTTGAGGACCAGTCTTGCGGCGGCGTTCTGGATGTTCTGTAGCTTGCGGGTGAGGTTTTTGTTTATTCCGGCGTAGAGTGCGTTGCCGTAGTCGAGTCTGCTGGTGACCAGGGCGTGAGTGACGGTCTTTCGGTGTTCGAGGGGGATCCATTTGAAGGTCTTACGAAGGAGGCGGAGGGTGTGGAAGCAGGAAGACGAGACAGAGTTGATCTGGCGGTCCATTTTGAGCTCGGAATCCAGGATGATTCCCAGGTTGCGTGCGTGGTCCGTGGGGGTTGGCGGGTTTCCGAGGGCGGGGGGCCACCAGGTGTCGCTCCAGGCATCGGGGTTTGGGCCCATGATGAGTACTTCTGTTTTGTTGGTGTTTAGTTGTAGGCAGCTGTTTTTCATCCATTTGGCGACGGCTTCCATGCCTTCTCGAAAGTTGCGTCTGGCGGTGTTGGGCTCGTTGGATAGGGAGAGGATGAGCTGGGTGTCGTCTGCGTATGACACGATGTTGAGTCCGTAGGTTCTGACGATGGGGGCGAGTGGAGCCATGTAGACGTTGAAGAGCGTCGGGCTGAGGGAGGAGCCCTGGGGGACTCCGCAGGTGGTAGGTGTGGGGTCCGAGAGGAAAGGGGGAGTCTGACCCGCTGCGTCCTGCCGGAGAGGAAGGAGCGGATCCAGTCGAGGGCCTTGTCCTGGATTCCTGCGTCGTAGAGTCTGCGTATTAGGGTGCGGTGGGAGACTGTGTCGAACGCCGCCGATAGGTCGAGGAGGATGAGGGCTACTGTTTCTCCTTTGTCCAGTAGGGTGCGGATGTCGTCTGTTGCGGCGAGGAGGGCGGTTTCCGTACTGTGGTTTTTTCTGAAGCCGGATTGGGAGGAGTCGAGGATGTTGTGTTCTTCAATGAATGTGGCGAGCTGGCTGTTGATGTCTTTCTCGATGACTTTCGCTGGGAACGGGAGCAGGGAGATGGGTCTGTAGTTTTTGAGGTCGGTGGGGTCCGCTGAGGGTTTCTTTAGGAGGGGTTGACCTCGGCGTGTTTCCAGTCGTCGGGGAACGAGGCGGTCGCCAGGGAGCGGTTGATGGTGTGGCGGAGCATGGGTGCGATGGTGTCGGCGGCTCTGTTGAAGATGTGGTGGGGGCAGGGGTCCGTGGGGGCCCCTGAGTGGATTGACTTCATTGTCTTCAGTGTGTCTTCGGTGGTGAGGGCTGTCCAGTCGTCAATCGCTGGTTTCCGGGTGTCGGGGGTGGTTGGTGAGGGTTCAGTGTGTTGGTTGTCTTCGTCGAAGTTGTCGTAGATGCTCTTGATTTTGTGGTGGAAAAAGGTGCTGAGTTTGTCGCAGAGGTCTTGTGAGGGAGGGATGTCGGTAGACTCGCTAGTGGGTTGGGCGAACTCCTTGATGATGCTGAAGAGTTCCTTGCTGTTGTGCGCGTGGGTGGAGATTCTGTCTTCAATCGCTTTTTCCTCGTTTCTCTGATGAATTGATGGTGGGCGTTGGTGGCGGCTCTGAAGTTGTTGTGGGCTTCTGTGGATTTGGTGTTCCTCCAGGCCTTTTCGAGGCGGCGGCATGTGCTTCTGGACTCTCGAAGTTCGGTGGTAAACCATCTGGCTTTCTTGGCGCGGGTATTGTTGTTTTTCTTGAGGGGGCTATGGTGTTGGTGCTGTCCGAGATCCATCTATGCAGGGTTCGGGCTGCGGTGTTGGGGTCGTCGTTTTCCGCGATGGTTGGGGTGGAGTTGTTGAGTGAGGAGGTGAGCTGGTCGTCAGTGATTTTGGTCCAGTTTCTTCGTGGAAGCAGGTGCTGGTGTCTGTGGATGGTGGGTGTTCTGAAGGTGAAGTGGACGCAACGATGGTCGGTCCATGGGAGTTCGGTGGTGTGGCTGAAGGTGATGGAGTTTCCTGTAGTGAAGAGGGGGTCGAGGGTGTGTCCTGCTGAGTGCGTGGGCTCGGTCACGATCTGGCGCAGTCCAATGTTGTGGAGGTTGTCCAGGAGGGATGTGGTGTTGGGGTCCAGTTGGTTGTCGAGGTGGAAGTTGAGGTCTCCCAGCAGGGTGTAGTTGGTGGATGCGATGGCCTGCGGGGAGATAATGTCCGTGATGGAGTTGGCGAAGGGTCCGCGGGGTCCAGTAAAACTACATGTTAGTGGGAAAGTTTTGTAGCCATTTCAATGGAAAATATGCTATCTGTATCTGTATCTGTAATGACAATGCACTACCACATCATGCTTTGGTGATATATTTATGAAAAGTGAGTTTTTAAACATGAACTGGGAATTATTACTGCTCCTGCCCAGATGACAATGCTATTAGCGAACAAGGAGGCAAGTCAGGAATCATGTGTACCCTATATATGGGCTTGATTCTTGTTATACATGAAGCAAACATTTAGTCTAATAAATAATAAATAATAATAATAATAAGAGTTTCTTTGTACAGCAGAAATAGTGAACTTGTATATTTGAAGGTGCTCTCTTATGTGATAGTAAAGAAAAAGGCGGCTCCATAAGACAAAATATTTGCCTAGGATCACACAATTTGAGACCAGTTCGCGGGTCAAGTACATTACAGTTAGGTTGAGTAGATTATTAAATGCAGGTCTAGTAACATTTTTATGATTTTTCCAGCCCTGCATACAATCACCTGCATCTCAGTCTGGTGATGCTCAATGGAATGTATACATAGAAGCTCTTGAACGCTTACGCAAGCAGTTTTCACATGAACCTACCATTATGTTAGAGTGTCATTATTTTTTTAAACGCCTTAAAGCTTGGGATGAAGTAGTTGAAGAGTATATCGCTGCACGTAGGATTTTGTCTTCAACTTGTGAGTTTGGAATAAATGTTGACACAGGCACACAAGATCAGTTTTTGTTCAGTTGCTCATCTCGCAAAATTGAGGAAAGGTTGCTGAGTTGCCGCAATCCCACACTTAATGAAGTCATTGAGTTGGCTAAAAGCATCAAAAGATCTCTTATTTCATCCAAAGTACTTCATTCTGAGGCTTCAGTGAGCGCATTGGCTATTGAGGAGTCTCAGCAAATTGATCCAGTTTGTTTGGTGAACACAAAGACTAGAAATTACAAAAGTACACAGAAGAAAGGTTCACTTTTGTGTCTCAAATGTGGTTCAAAGAGCCACATCAGCAGTTTCAGAGGATGTCCAGCTTTTGGAAAGCGGTGTGTATTATGCAACAAATAGGCCATTTTCAGACAGTGTGTAGAAGTAACAAGAACACACTCAAAATAATTAGTGTGTATACTGAAGTTGATGCCTGCATGGAGTCAATTAACAATGTGGTTCTAACTATAGAGTGTAATTTCATACATATTTCAATTAAGGGTCTCACTTGTGAAGTTGTGGTTGATGGAGTTAAATGACAGGTTATGGCAGACTCAGGGTCTCCAATTACCATTTTGAGAGATACTACGTTTCATGAGCACTGGGACAGACCACTGATCTCTACTCATATAAACCCTAAAGCGTTTGGTGAGAAAGTTATCAAGACGTTAGGTTTCTTTTCATCCAAAGTGGTTTGCATAGGTACAGAGACAACCACCAAAATGTATGTGGCTGTGAAAGGCAGAAATATTTTAGGGTGGCAGGATTTGTCAAAAATGGTCTTGCTGTTAAAACCTGGTTCTGATACGCTAATTGTTTTAGGTGAGTTACCTGTTGAATATATTTGCAGTGTGAATGATCCAGTAAATAGTATCTTGTGTGAGTTCAAAGCTCTAGCTCAACCCGTGGTACACAAAGTAAGACCTGTCCAGTTGAGTGTCAGGGAGGAGTTGAAACTTATGTTACAGAATTTATGCTCTCAAGGTATCATAGAACATTGGGACCTGCGTATTGATAGGACAACATAAACTAAGGGCTTGGTGTTGAGACTGATTCCGGACACCACCGCAGGATATGTTGGCCTATAGACCAGTTGGCTCACAGTTCCACCGTAAGCCCCCCTAACCTACCAGGGAGCGAATAGTTTCTGTCAACCACTGAAAATGAAAACCCTGACCCCTCAGGGATCGCGGAAACAGTGCAGTACCTTTCGCTCAGTCACTCGTGCTTGCTTATTCTCAGAGAAATATACAGAGAATACAAAGTGGGACTTTTTCAATAATATTTATTGAACCAACGTTATTCTTGCATAAACTATGTGCGCTGCAATGATTAGTTAACAGAAGCAGATAAACGTGATTACAAGCACCAAGAGCCTAAATACTAGATATAATTCTTCCATGGTGGTAAACAATTGTATATATGCGGGCATATAAACAAGGCAGTAATCTGGCATACTCCGACTATGCGAACCCTACTCTAAGGGGCATATTCACAAGGAGCTAACGCCGAATTAACGGCACTTCATCGCAGCCAAAGTCGTGATAAATTTACCTCCCCATTCACAAGCCGGTGTAAACAGCCCACAGCACCAGTTTACCCGCGATAGCAGCCGCAAAAAACATCGCCACAGAGGACCCCCGCAAATATCGCTAATGAGATGCAGAGTGGGCATTCCCGTGTGAAAAGTCGAGACAACATCACACCTCAACATTCACAACGACCAGCCACATCGGCGATAAGATCACAAAACAGGCGATAAGGTGCGGTAGCCGCAGGTATTTAACACCTGCCTCAAGCAGGTGTAGAGACGGACGTCTACCTGCAGTAGGCAACGGAGTCCCGCACACAGCCATACCCGAAGAACAAACGACGCCATGGAGCTACTCTACATGCAGCTCGGAGCCCCAACAGGGCCACAACACCCACCGCCACCACCCCCTGTACCGCCACCACCCCCAGGACCCAGACCCGCTCCCCCCCCGGACCACCATAGAGGCAGCGTAGAGTAAGACAGCGGACCTACCGAAAACGCACCACTCTCACAGACCTAACGCCCGCGGAAGTCATTGCCCACTACAGGCTCAAAAGGACAACCATCCTCCGCATCCTGACCCACATCGCCCACAGGCTGACGGTCCCAACACAGCGGAGAACAAACATCCCTCCGCAGACAAAGCTGCTGGCAGTGCTGCACCTGTTGGCCTCTGGGACCTTCCAACCAACAACTGCCAGAGTCGGAGGGGTCTCACAGCCAGCCCTATCAAAGTTCATCACACCTGTCCTGGATGCCATCATCAGCTTCATACCCCAGTATCTTCACTTCCCCAACACTGCGCATGAACAGCTGGAGACTAAGCAAGGCTTCTACGCCATAGCTGGATTCCCGGCCGTGTTGGGGGCAATCGACTGCACACATGTCCCACTTGTGCCCCCTGCGGATACTGCACACCACTACCGCAACAGGAAGCACACGCATTCCATCAATGTGCAGGCAATAGTGGACCACCGGGGAATGTTCACCAATGTCGTCGCCAACTACCCAGGCAGTGTGCATGATTCCTTCATCTTCCGACAGTCCATCATCAACCAGCGCTTCCAGGATGGCACATATGGAACGGGACTGCTCGTTGGTAAGTACCAAATCAACACCCCACACATCCCACAGCCACCAACGCACAAGGCACAACTGTGGGGATGCACACGTGACCTATCCACATCCGACATGTTAAACTACACGACCACCTACCAGACACGACTACACCACTCCATGTCATCCTGGGCTACCCCTGCACCCAATACAGACTTCACATGGCACCACAGCCACACAACAGCTGAACGTGTGGAGATGCGGAATGCAGCCATGACACATGTGAGGCACTGCTCTGCCCTCATGACCCTACCCCAGTCTCCCGCAGGTCAGCGTCCCGTGGTGGTGGGCCCGTGTCGGCCGCTGTGCATCCGGGGCGACTAGCCCTGTGCGACTCGACTCATCCCCCTTGTAGTTCTGACATTGCATGTCTGTGTGCCTGATGACTGTTGGTGTAGCTGCCAGCACCAGCTACTCCCTGAGGGCTGGCTTACACTCACCCCACACACAGCCAGCACAGGCGTCACTGAATTGGTGGGCCTGCCACCACATCCTGCTGAACCAAGTATTGACTCTTTTCTCCCTGCACGGTCACAGGTGATCAAGGATATGCACTCTGCCCTTGGATGATGACACCCCTCCGAGACCCGAACACACCCGCCCAGAGGCAGTACAATGCGGCCCACATACGCACCAGGGGCATCGTTGAACGCACATTTGGCGTGTTGAAGTCACGTTTCAGGTGCTGGACGGCACTGGTGGGAAGCTCCTGTACAGCCCGGACGTCGTGTGCAAGATGATCGTTGCATGTTGTGTGTTGCACAACATCTGTGTTCGCACCAGGGCCTCATGGATCCCAGTTCCAGAGGTACCGGACGATGATGGTGGTGATGGGGCAGGTGGCCCACATCCCACTGCAGCTGCGGCAGGAATGGCCCGTAGGGACTCCATCATTGACACTTACTTCTCATGAGCACGTCACATTGTGACCGTCCGTGGCATTCATGGGACAGTAGTAGATGTCCAATTGCACTGCATGTGTGAATAAAACATATTTGCAGGTCACAGGTTGGAATTGTACATTGTCATGTTACATGTCCCTGGGGTTTCAGATGTGATTTGCCATGTTGTGCACATTTTCCGAACCAGTTGTGTCCTGTGTTCAGTTGTGGAGGTGTTGCTGTTTGTACCAGGATGTTGTCACTGTCCGGGTGCACTTCTGCTTATGTGCGTATGCTGCACGGTGGGTGTGTCGCTCCTGCGGCTCTGATTTGTCTGCCACTGGTCTCTTTCATGTGGTGTGCCTGTAGGTTCTGTTCTTCCACGGTGCGTGGATGTTGTGGTGTGCATGTTGTCCTCTGCAGTTGGCCAGGGTGCATCCGTGGTACTCCGCTGTTGATGTATTTTGTTCTGTGGCATTTTCCGTATACTGTTCTTGTGCTTTTTCCCGCATTGCGCGTGCATATTGCTGCCCTCGCGCTGGTTGTCACTGTTTTCTTATCGCGCTTTGGCCCATCGCAGCTTTTTTCGCGTTGTGGTTTGTGTTTTTATCTCCGTCGGGTTGGTTGTGTCGCGAGCATTGGCCGCGGTGTCGGCCAACTATCGCATGCTACCGCCGTGTTGTGAATTCCACGTTGACACGGGGTTATTTTCCCAAGATAGGCTGCGATATTGAAAGTTGAGTTACGCTTCTCTTGCGGTAGTTATCACACGTTCTTGTGAATATACCCCTAAGTGTACCTACAGTGTGTGCAGGTGTAGAGCCAAGAATTCCCCAAAGGGACGATCCAACCCCATTACCTGATGGGATAGAGTGAAGGACCCCGTCTTGGTCATGAACTGGACGCCCCTCACGAGATGTCAGACCACTGCGTGGTGATTTCTCAGCATGGAAGGACCCTTTGTGTCAGCGGAAGTACCTTGTCTACTAATCTATCGGGATGCTCATCTTTTATAATAAAAGCTGCCTTGCGATGTGCGCATAGATTAGCGATGTTATGGATGTGTAGATATCCCTGTCACCCCGTGGATGAAGATAGTGATGACATTTGTACGTAGTGCGAAACGAGACCTTGTACATGATGTTCAGGGCTATGTATTAATGTTGTGCGAAGCTAGATGTGAAAACAAGTTTAGTTTCAGAGAAACTAATCCAACATTGTCGTGCAAGCAAATATGTGCAAAAGGTCACAGCTGGAAATGTTATTTGTGAGGACAATGAAAGAAACAAGCTGCTTCGCAACATGGGCCTAACTCGGGAATGTAACACCCACTCCTCATACTAAGGGTCGATATCTAAAAAGCTATCTAAAAAGCCAGTAGACAATTTTAAAAAACTACACTTAAACGTATTTAAAAGCGGGCTTCCCAGTAAAATATATATATTATTTGAGATCCCAAGCACTCAGAAAGCCATGGTGCATAGAAAAAGAAAAGCTGTTTGGTACATTTTGTTTTAAAAAGAGACCAAATTGTTCCCACATGGAAAAGGCCAATTGTTTGTGTTCCGAGTGGTAGACGCAACATGAATATAGCATGTTACATCGCATGCTATTACATTGCGTTCCTTTACAATGCGGTCGTTACAACGACCGCGTTGTTAGAACGCGATACCTTTACAACGCAAGTCATTAGATCGACTTGCTGTAGGGGCGCGCTGGACTTAGGAATAGTATAATTTACTATTCCAACTCCAGCCTGCGCAACAGTAGGGAAGGTGTCGAAATAGTAAATTATACTATTCCTTAGGTTAGAGCGCCCCCTACAGCAAGTCGATCTAATGACTTGCGTTGTAAAGGCATCGCGTTCTAACAATGCGGTCGTTGTAATGACCGCATTGTAAAGGAACGCGATGTAATGGTAGCGTTGTAAACGCTGTTTCCCAAGCAACATTGCTGTTGCCCACATCCGCAGACGTTCCCAGAGGTGCACCTCATAGCATGTTTATGGAGCAAAGGTGATTCCATCCAGTTCCCACAGCAGCCGCTGAGGGAGGTGTCTTATCCCACAAGTTGTCCGCGGAGCAGTTGTTCACATCACTAGGAGCTGAAGCATCCCAGGGTGGCTTAAAGAATGCATTCATCATCAATGGCATACGCTGGGGACAGCAATACGCATAGGCCTTTAAGGGGTCCATCAGTACTTCAATGTCTGGTGGCGCAACCAACTATGATCCGAGACATATATCCAGAATGCACTCGTGGCTGGAAAGCAGGCAGCGGAAGACAGGTTGTATGCAGTCAAGCCAGACAGGCCTATACGACAAGAACCAGTGCTCATTTAGTTCTTGAAGCCGAGGTGTGCCGATGCAGTGTATCATGCGCTCACGGCAAAGCAGCATTAGCAGTGCTGTCTCCATTCCGAGTTGAACTGAGACGTTCAATGCGGAGCAGAAAGAATAAAATCAATATCCCCACTACAAGTAGCAGGACAAGCGGGAGCCCTCCAAAAACGCTTCCCAACACGGAGTGTATGAAAGACGGTATAACTCTGAATATCGTCGGAAAGGTGCTAACCAAACCAAAGCCGATACATTTAGAAAGTGCACTATTCCTTTCCCAACAGACATGTTTTGTGCTGGCAGCCAGGAGTCAGCAGACCAGAAGCCAATGTGCAGTCACAGGCAGTATTTCTCATTTCAAGGGCACGAGGGGGCCACAGGTGTGGTCGTATGACGTGTACTAGCTTCCCCCAGCCTCCCAGATGGGTCCTTCCAGCTCCGTCATTCTCTGGGTGATTGTGCCAGTTGGGTTTGTACTCACAGCTTGGGCGCAGTCTGTCCTTTATGATGTTCCTCATAGATCTCTCCACGCCAGTCACTACTTCCTCATGAGACCTCCTACAACTTTCCCACAGGCCCTTAACATGGAGGCCAGGATTGGGTGGGGGGACAAATACTGAAGGACCCTACCAGCAAGGCTCTGGCTCAGCGTGCAGTGCCCCACAAGGTCTGAGCCCTATCTTGCAGCCGGTCGGCAACGGAGGTGGTGTGGGGGTGTGGTTTTCTCTGTTTATTCTTCCCCTGTGTCTATAGCTGCTCTTCTCCGCCCCCAAAGGGCACTCCTCTATTTAATCAGTGTCCATGAGGGGTCTCCTCATTTACTACATGTGGGCCCAGTTCTTATGCCGCTTCTTCCGGGCACCCTCGCCTCTCCACGGGGGGCCGCAACAGTTTCCCTTGTTCCCACTGCAATCCTAACACCGGTTCGCCACTCACGGTGGGAGGGGGGTGTTCAGTGGCATCCCCCGGTTCAGCAGCGTCAAGTACCTCATACAGCAGGGCCCTGCTCCCGGTGGCCTCCACCGTCTCTGCCCATCTCAGTCACCGCCCCGGGGTCAGGTACTCGCTCCACGCAGGCGCCGCCAGTGTACTACTGTGGGCTTCTTGCTCTCTGTCGCTGCTGAAGCAGTTCTCCTAACCAGAGCTCCGCGGCGGTGAGACTATGTCAGCACTGAATTGCTCCCTCTCTAGAACCACATATCAATGTGTTTGTCGGCCCAGCAGTCTCCGCTGGCCCATTGTGACCCAGCAGAAACAACACAGTCCTTAGGGCCCCAGCAAGGGTATCGATCACAGCAGGAGTACACCTACATAGAGCTCACGGGCTCTATTGCTGTTTTCTCGGACCTCCGCTTCAAAGCCCTTTTGTCCCCAGGCGCAGCCCCGATGCTTTGCCGCCATTTTGTGCTAGCAGCCTCACAGCTCCGCTCAGGGCAGGTTATGGGCCAAAGTTACACTGCCTGGGTGCTCAGCAGGTGGAAATTAGGGCACCTGGGGGTTTCTGTTATTAGCTCATCACTCTGCTGGTCCTAGGACCAGGATTTTGGGTAGGATGGCTCTGGATGGGGTTATTTCCCGTAGGAGCACCGGGCATTGCTGCTTACTCCATCGGCGGTTAGCCATGCCCCCCAGACCTCAACACTAGTTGTGTTGTGTTGGGTAAATCACAATCATCAGATACATAGATATCGTATTTTCGGCCTGTACCACAGCCATCGGAGGAAGGGGAGGACTGGGAGGGGTCTGAGGACCCTCTCGCAGCTCAGTGCGAGTATGACCCGGACTGGGCAGAGGAGCTGGGGGATGCCAGTGGTCTTGACACCTCTCCTGACCTTGGCATGCTAACTCCTCCTACCGTGGCTACGGAGGAGGGTGCTAGTTACGCAGTGTTGTTGCGTAGGGCGGCCGAGGCTCTACACCTCCAACTCCCTACAGTGGCCGTCAGGACTAACCTCCTGACAGAAGTGCTTCAGCCGGCGGCTACCTCTGCGGAGCCATTGCTGCCCTTCAACGATGCACTTTCTCACGTTCTTTTGGGCACCTGGTCCAGGCCCAACACAGGGGCTCCTGTGGATAGGAATGTGGCCCGACGCCATCGCCCGGCCCCGGGCGACCCCCTTTCCTCTCCCAACACCCCACCCCTGAGAGCTTGGTTGTCCAAGCCTCCACGTCCCAAAGCGCATTCCCTACCGCACCCCCGGATAGGGAATCCAAGAGACTGGAACAGTTTGGGAAGAAGATCTTTTCTTCCGCCAGTTCAGGGCTGCGGGCTGTGAACACCGCATGCCTCGTGGGCCGTTATTCCCACTCTCTGTGGGATACGGTGGCGCAGGTGCTGCCTCAGTGTCTGGAGGAGGCCCGGACAGTGCTCTCTCAGGCAATTGCTGAAGGGAGAGATGCAGCCAAGTTCACAATCCGATGTGGCCTTGACACCGCCGACTCGCTGGGCAGAGCGCTTTCCACGACAGTGGCGCTCCTTCGCCACGCCTGGCTGAGGACAACTGGCTTCTCTGGGGATGTCCAGAACACTCTCATGGACATGCCCTTTGATGGCATTCGCCTTTTTGGCAACAAGGCGCATAGTGCGCTGGAGCGTTTTAAGGACTCACGGGCTACGGCCAAGTCCTTGGGCCTTTCGGCCTCTCGCCCTCCTCCGCCTTCTGCCTTTCGCTCCTTTTGTGGCCACGGAAGGGGCGCCCCGTCACGTTCGCTACAGAGCCACAGGCCCACGCAGCAACAGTCTCAGCGCGGCCGCGGACGTGGGACCCGCCGAGGCGGGTCAGGGGGCCAGCGGGCGGGTCAGTCCACCTCCACCCCGGCCACCACTGCCTCCAAACCTTCCTAGTCCGGTCTTTCAGGCCCATCAAATGCCAGTGGGAGGCAGGATTCGCCATCACCTCCCCCACTGGCGCACCATCACTTCGGACAGGTGGGTTTTACAAATAGTCCGAAGGGGCTACTCCCTCCCCTTCGAGACTACCCCTCCAGCCATGCCACCCCAGTACCACCGCATGTCGGGGGACCACTTGGCACTTCTCCAACAGGAAGTCGCGGCCCTCTTGGCCAAGGGGGCCATCGAGCACGTTCCTGCGCCAGAAGTAGGACGTGGTTGTTATTCCCACTACTTTCTGGTGCCCAAGAAGGACAAGGGCCTGCATCCTATCTTGGACCTCAGGGACGTCAACCGCTTCCTCCGGAAGGAGAAGTTCATGATGTTGACTCTGGCTCAGGTCTTGTCTGCCCTCGACCCTGGAGACTGGATGGTAGCGTTGGACTTGCAGGACGCATATTTCCACATCCCCGTCCTGCCGGACCACCGGCGTTACCTGCGGTTTACGGTAGGCCACGAGCACTTTCAGTTTACCGTGCTCCCCTTTGGCCTTACCAGCGCCCCTCGGGTGTTCACGAAAGTGATGGCGGTGGTCGCAGCTCATCTGCGCAGATCAGGGGTTCCAGTCTTCCCCTATCTCGACGACTGGCTGTTGAAGGCGGGCTCGCCCCAGACTGTCGTCTCCCACCTCCAGACTACGGCCGACCTCCTGCATTCGCTGGGGTTCTCCATCAACGTGCCGAAGTCGCACCTGATTCCCTCTCAGAAGCTCCTCTTCATCGGAACGGTTCTGGACACGACGCTCTTTCGGGTCTATCCTCCCGACTGACGAGTCCAGGATATTCAGGCTATGATTCGGATCTTTCAGCCTCTATCCTGGGTTTCGGTCAGGATGACCCTGAGGCTGCTGGGCCTTATGGCCTCCTGCATCCTGCTGGTCGATCATGCCAGGTGGCATATGCGGGCTCTGCAGTGGGACCTGAAGTTCCAGTGGGCGCAGCATCAGGGGGACCTGTCCGAGTCCGTCCAGATCTCGGAGGGCACTGCAAGACAGTTGCAGTGGTGGCTCCCAAACTGGCATTGGGTCAATGGCAGATCCCTCTCCCTTCCCCAACCGGAGCATACAGTGGTGACGGATGCGCCCCTCCTGGGATGGGGCGGCCACATGGGAGAGGCGGAGATCAGAGGCCTCTGGTCTCCGGCGGAGTCCAGGCTCCATATCAACCTTCTGGAGCTTCGGGCGATCCGACTTGCACTGAAGGCATTCCTTCCCTCTGTCAAGGGGAGAGTAGTGCAGGTGTTCACAGACAACACCACCGCCATGTGGTACTGCAACAAACAAGGTGGGGTGGGGTCGTGGACCCTATGTCAGGAGGCCCTGCGCCTCTGGACATGGCTGGAACATCAGGGCATTTCCCTGGTGGTTCAACACCTGGCAGGTTCACTGAATGCCAGGGCGGACTAACTCAGCCGCAGGTGCATGATGGATCACGAATGGCGTCTTCACTCGGACGTGGCGCAAGGTCTCTTTCAACAGTGGGGAGAGCCTTGGTTAGATCTATTCGCCACCGAAGAAAACGCGCAATGTCAGCAATTCTGCGCGTTGGAATTTCCAAGGCGGCACTCGCTCGGCGACGCTTTCGTCGGGAGTGGAGTTGCGGTCTGTTGTACGCCTTTCCGCCTATACCACTTCTGCCCAGAGTGCTGAAGAAGATCAGGCGCGACCGGGCCCAAGTCATTCTTGTGGCTCCGGACTGGGCTCGAAGAGTTTGGTATCCCGAGCTACTCAGTATGAGCATCGATCCCCCGATCAGACTGCCTCTTCGGGAGGATCTTCTGTCGCAGCAGCAGGGGACGGTCCTCCACCCGAACCTGTCCAGTCTCCACCTCCTTGCGTGGAGATTGAGCGGCGGCAGTTGATTCCTTTTGACTTGCCTCCTGAGGTTTGTAATGTCATTCTGGCAGCCAGGCGTCCCTCCACTAAGTTGGTATTCGCCTGCAGGTGGAACAAATTTGTGGCATGGTGCACAGCAAAGGCTGTGGATCCCCTTTCTGCCCCTCTTTCAGAAGTCCTACTGTTCCTCCTTTCTTTGGCCCAGCAGGGCTCTGCTCTGGGCACTATCAAGGGCTACCTTTCTGCTATCTCAGCCTTTCTCAGGCTCCCTGATCAGCCCTCTCTTTTCAAGTCCCCTGTTGTAAATAGATTCCTCAAAGGCATTACTCACCTTTTCCCTCCTATTCCTTTTGTGATGCCACAGTGGGACTTGAATCTGGTTCTCACTTACTTAATGTGCGCTCCCTTTGAGCCTCTTCACAACTGTCCTCTACGTCTCTTAACTCTAAAGACTGCTTTCCTGGTTGCCATCACCTCCGCTAGGAGAGTGAGTGAGCTCCAGGCTCTTTCTTGCAAACCTCCTTTTCTGTCTGTCCATCCGGACAAGGTTGTGCTCAGAACCCGTCCATCCTTTCTGCCAAAAGTTGTAACTGCTTTTCACATCGGGCAAACCATCACTTTGCCCACCTTCTTTCCGCCTCCGCATCCTTCCAGAGAGGAAGAGAGGCTCCACCGTCTGGACCCAAAACGTGCGCTCTCATTCTACCTGAACCGCACACAACAGTTCTGGGTGGATGACCAACTCTTTGTTGGCTACGTTGGCGCCAAGAAAGGTCGGGCCGTACACAAGCGGACTATCTCCCGATGGGTCGTCTTGTGTATAAAAGCATGCTATTCTCTGGCTAAAAAGAAGCCTCCGTTGGGGCTGCGCGCCCATTCCACCAGGGCGAC
Organism: Calotriton arnoldi; assembly: GCA_963921515.1. Lineage (NCBI taxonomy): Eukaryota > Metazoa > Chordata > Amphibia > Caudata > Salamandridae > Calotriton > Calotriton arnoldi. The sequence goes on from CAWUFW010023291.1 coordinate 27,128, forward strand.
GGCGGCCACTACGGCATTGGGACGTGGTGTCCCCTTACAAGACATCTGTCAGGCAGCTACGTGGGCCTCGCTGCACACTTTTACTAAGCATTACTGCCTGGACAGCCAAGTCCGGAGAGACGGCTTCTTTGGCCGTTCTGTTCTCCGAGACTTTCTGGTGTGATCTTGGTTCGCAGACCCACCACCGGGGTTGGTATTGCTGGGGTATCTTTTCTAAGGTAAGGAATCTATCACTACATGTTTCTTTCAGATGAACAAGTTACTTACCTTCGGTAACGATATATCTGTAAGAAACATTAGTAGTGATAGATTCCTTACCGCCCACCTATCCTCCCCGTTCTGCGAACTGATTTCTAGGGTTAAGGTCATCCCTTTCAGGGCCCTAGTTTCAAGGCACCAGTGGTCAGTTTCTTGCATGGCTCTGCGTTCCTGGCGCGGAAAGTCGTGTACAGAACTGACGTCAGCGCGCGAGGGCGGCGTCTTAGTAGCTGCCGCGACGTCATCTCGGCGACCACGATGCCAACGACGGACGCGGAGCCGCACGACGCCACCTTCTGACGCGCAGGGGTACTGCTGACGAAAACTTTCCGGATCCAGTCTGACGCCTGGGGGTAATTCTATGGTATGGAATCTATCACTACTAATGTTTCTTACAGATATATCGTTACCGAAGGTAAGTAACTTGTTCATCATGTCCGTGAGGGTCGTTCCATGTATGATATCCCCTATAGAACTATGTATCTCCCGTGTTAAGGAAACAGGGCGATAGGGAAAAGTGCTCTCCACCCTCCCAGGGAACTCAAAGGGAGTAAAAGGGAAAAGGGGAGGAGGAAAAAAAAAGCAAACCAGATTTAAAAAACGGCCAACCGGGCCACAATAGTCCATTCCAGTCCTGGAGTAGCCCATTGGTGTGAACCAGGGCAACTCTGAGGAAGTCACTCCTCATGGGGACCAGATGAATGGCGGGGGTGCCATCAAGATCGTGTTGTTAGCCGCCGTCACTCCGCCCAGCGGCTGGCCCACTCTATAGATGCAAGGAGGGGGATAAAGTTCCCCTGAGAGGATCGGGGGCCTCTTGTTACAAAGCCAAATCTGGAGGCGGAGGGGGCCAGGGGACGGGGGCCTCCCGGCCGGCCCGTTATAAGTACATAGTGTTCAAGCAAGCAATGGGATCATTAAAAGTAGAAGTCTAGGTGTGGACCACACCATATCCGGGACCCCAGAGCGCACAAAAGACCAGCCTCCCATGTTCAAGATGCAGTGGGGGAGAAGGGTTGGAGTCTGGCTGGGAGTGTCCTGGAGACTGTGCGCTGTCCATGGACTTAAGATGTTGTATAATGTCCTGCTTGGCCTGCTGCGACAGGTCACTTGGACTTCGATCCCGGTTGCGAGGACGAGGCACAGTGGACCATTCCGGTCGAAGAGGAGCTCTAGACTGGGTAGCCCCAGAGTTCGGGCTGGGAGGGCGAGAGTCCGGCTTGAGCTGGAGTAGCTGTTGAGCTTCCCTCAGGGATCTTAACGATCTGCCCCTACCCTCCCACGTGAAAATTAAGGCAAAAGGATGACCCCTCTGATATTTAATTTTCAGGTCCCTCAGTTTGTCTGTGACCGGCTTAAATTCTCTGCGCCGTCCTAGGGTAACGGGAGCGAGATCCTGGAAAATTTTAATGTGGTGTCCTCCATAGGTCAAGTCGGCCTTTTCCCTGGACGCAAGAAGAATTGCCTCCTTCTCAGTGAAGAAATGCACCCAGGTTAGGATATCAGAGACCAGGTTTGTATTTCCACAGGGGACTGCTACTCGGTATGCCCTGTCCAGTGCTGGAGGGGAGGCATCATCATCACCTCTGATCGCCTGAAGGAGTTCTGCTGTGTAAGTCATTATTTCCTGACCCTCCGTGCCCCGAGGGACCCCTCTGATGCGGAGGTTGTACCTCTGACTCCTGTTTTCCAGGTCCTCCTGTTTGATTTGCAGTTCTGTGTGCTGCTCTTCAAGTCTTCAAGTGCTGTCATGCGGCACCAGAGTTCCTCCTGGTCCTCCGTTCGCGTATCGAGTGTTCCCTCAAGATCGTCGACTCTGGCCCCAATTTCAGTCACATCGCGCCGGATATCCTGTAGACATGTCTTGAACTGAGTTTTGAGTGAGCCAATTTCCGCCTTTATCTCTTGAAGAAAGTTGGTCATAAAGGCCTGTGTGGGGGGCTCGCCTCTGGATTCTCGGGGGATGTCGCCATCACGGGGACCTGTTGGGTCACTGCAGCAGAGGGTGGCTTCGACCACAATGATGTTACCATTGCTTCTTTAGAGGAACCCGGGGCAGTGTCTTTACCCGCCTTAGTGCGGGGCATGGTTCTCCAGAAATTCCCCTTTTTCCATGTATCCCTCTCTGGGGGCCCAATCCCAGGTTGCCAGTCGAGGAAGGGCAGCAGGTTTACCTCTGAGGTCCCCCAGTCCAGAAGCACCAGTAACAATGTCACAGGAGCCCGCTAGAGCCAAGGGCCACCCGGAAGTCAGATAGATTCAGTTCCGGGCCCCCAGAGCAAACTGATGGGGGCGCACTCCCCCGCCCGAAGAGGCAGCCAAACCCACCACCAAGACTACAGGTAGGGGGAGGCGGAGCCGTGGTTGATCACTGCAGGGCTGAGTTAGGCAAAGGGCAATCAAATAAGCCCCCAACCCTCAAGTCAGGGTCTCACCGGAGGGCAAACACGGAGGGCACAGGATAGGGGTTAGGCTCGCTGTCCGACTGCACAGCCGGTCTCCCGGAGCCCCCTTAGTTCAAACAATTGCACCCCCGTAGCGTGGGGGCCCCTCCCATGTCGGTCACCCCAAGGCCAGGACAGATTAAAGGCAAAGGATCCAGCCCCCGTCTCACGGGCCACTGAAGGTCGAAGACCGGAGGGCAGATGGATGGGGTCGGGCTCGCTGGCCAAATGCACAGCCGGTCGCCTCTGCTCAGTCTGTGCGTGGCGCAGATTCACTCCAGTCTCCAGACTCAGCTCGATGGACGTCAGGGTCTCTGATGAGGGCCGGCGTCTTTCTCTCCGATACCCGCGCTGGCGGGGACTCCCCGAGGCAGGAGCCTGCAGAATGGAGCACCTCTGCTCCGGGGGTAGCGGGTTCACTCCTCTCTCCCCGCCGGGGGATGCCACGGTTCAACTCAGGCAGCATAGGCGGGGCGGTTTCTCCTCTCCTCACCCGGTTAGTCACGCGGAGGAAGTCTGCAAGATGGCCGCCCGATGATGGCATCGCCGGCCTCAGATGACGGAGGACCCTCCAGGTAACAGTCCGGTCGCACGAGGACACATCCCCGCTGCAGCCACCACGCGGATCGGGCCCCAAAGAGGTCCGAGAAGGAGGGACCCGCCGGGCGCCCAGCAGGTGAGGCCCGTCCCAACCCCGCCACCAGTCCGGCGATCCGCTCGGCTCCAGCCGGGTCCGGCGATCAAGGCTCCCCAAGTGGGGGCGTCAGAGGCCCGTCTGCGGCCTCGGAATTCAGGCACCACTTCCTGGTCACCAAAAATCATTGGCCACGGCCCCAACAGCGGGGTCCCAGGTCCCCACGGGTCTGGACTCTGCCACGAGGCCCAGGCCCAAGATGGCGGGCGAAGCCGCTCTCCCCGGTTGTCCACTATGTATCAGCCCCCAGCCGGAAGACAAAGCAGGTTGCAGATACAGGGTAGATGGGTTGGTGGAGTTTAGGAAGGGGCCCGTTCGTGCCCCCGAGGCCCTGCTGCTGCTAGTTTCTTCGGACCGGCCGCTGGAGGAGGGAGACTCCATGAGGTGCGTCCTACTCCATCGGAGTCTTGGCCACGCCCCACTTGTTGCTCAATTTTAACAGAGTTTGAGGAAATTCTGAAAGACAACGTAGTGATGGACTACTTAGGGAATAACAATGAGAGCAAGTGTCAGATTAATGCAGATTTGTTCTAACACAGAGTAGGAAGTTGAGAAAGAATGTCAGGATGTTGATGGGGACAAGGAGTTAAAGCTGTTAAAGTTGAATGGATTAAAGATGCAAGTGAGAGAATTGATTGAGAATATTAGGGATGGGAGCGAGCTGGAAAATGTTTGGGAATTGTGGTTGAAGAAAGAAGTGGTACATGCCATGAATTTCCTAACTAGAGGATGTCTGGCGTTCTAACCACATGATACTCTACGAACAAATAATGGCCGAATATGATTTGCAAAAATCACAATTTTTCTTTTATCTACAACTTCGGCATGCACTAGACAAATACAAGCTGCCAGTCAGGGCGCTTCCGTAGTATAGCCCCTTAGAGCCAGGCTTACAATTGTGGCTATAGAGGGGAAAGGCATCTCTGGCTTATATAGGTCTGTGGTGTACAATGTCCCTAACCCACTGATCAGATTAAGAGAGTGTTTTAATTACTAAATCTTACTCATTTCTTATTTCTGTCTTTGGTACTCTCTTTAGTATCTCAGTCTCATTTCTCATTCTATTGGCCTGGCAGTTATGTCAATGAAGAGTTTAGAGCTATTGATGTCCTAAAAACTTAGCCCTTAGCTTTACAACGTGTGTTAATCATTGGAAACACAGTATGGACAGAGATGAGGATTTTTCCAGCGATTATCTAGGCTTACTAGCTACATTGTGTTTGCATGTCAAGTCAAGGTAGAAAGTCTTCAGTGCTAAAGTGCTAACAGACCTACAAGTACTGAGATAAGGTGTGAATGAGGAGGAACATATCAAAGTTTCTCTGATGTTTGGCTATTGATTCTTGATATGTCTTTGCTACTGATGATGAAGGATACAAAATGAAGAGGCAAAATGAGACATTAATATCAAGTTACTTTATCACTCCAATGCTCTGCCAACAAGTCCAGACTTTAAGCTAATCTAGCCATGTGTATGGGAATAAATGAGCCATTTAAAATATAAAATGAGGAATTCCTTACCTGTCATGTCACAAAGATGTAACAGTGAAGAAGTATTATAATGACGTAGGTTGAGGTCTGACAAAATCTCTAAACCAGAAACAAATTCTGTAGCATGTAACAACTTTGACAAAGATGGCGGCAAAGTCTTGACTACAGCTGCCAATGTTGACACACTAGCGCCTTAGCGACCCTGAAGATTCTGTGATGTCACAAAGTCATCTCACTCTGGTAAGAACCAATGATGTCACAATCTGAGAGAAAGCTGCTAGCAAGTCAACACTGTTCTAATCAGGAAGCTAAGATGTTGCTGATCTGCAGTGGCACCAAAAGCAGCACTTCCCACCATCAGCCATTGGAGGAAAGGAAAATTATGTGAACATATGAGGTGCTAAAGGATTTAGCATAAGGGTGAGAAACACATAGGAGGCAAATGTGGCTTAGAACGTTTTAATATATTAGAACGTTTCTATTCTTCCATTCAGCATAGTTTTGTCTTTGGATTGATATCCCAGAAAGTACAAAAAGAAGCCCTTTGAAAATAATATTTGATAATAAAGATGCCTTTTTCTATCCCATGCCCCAGAATGGACAGAGAGTTGTTTTTCTGTGAATTACTACACCAAACAGATTTGGTTTGTCAGGGGCATTTACTGCATTTGTGTAATATTCTTTTAGTGGAAGCAAGGATGGTGATTTCCTTGTAGGTTTCCAGTTGTTAGTGGATAAGAATACAGCTGGTGGAACACTGTAAGGAAGAGAGTGCTCTATGTTGATACACAATAGGCATCAGTCACCACCGTTCCATCTCTACCTTGACAGGGATATTTATTTTAGTGCAGGCTAAACACCCAGCTTTTAGGGGAGTTTTAAAGCTGGACCATCTAGGCATTTTCCGGAAATTAACCGAAAGTAACTTTTCTGTCTGTCACAATAGGTTTCTTGGACTTCATAAAAGATGCACAGCTAAGAAAAAAAGTAAACTGAAGAATATTTGTAATGATCTAAGATCTCTTCTTCACTAAGAGGTTTTTGAACATATGTTCTCCGGAAAGAGTGTTGGGGCTCCAGAAAGGTCTGCGCTTCCCACTGAGCGGTACTTTCTGCATACCAAGAATAGAGAATTTGAGAAGGAGAATGTACGATTTGAGGCCCCAGCCCAGACCCTCACACTTTGAGGCCCTAAATCTTTGGGAGCAGGTTGTCTACGAAAAGAAAAGGAAGAAGCTTGCATCCAAGGTCCGCAATAAGGCTTATTAGTGGATAAGCATGCAAGATGATGAGAGGCAGAAGAGATGGAGGGAGGGAGTGATTGAAACAATAGGAGCTTACTCACTGATAGAAAGCGATGACACTGAGAAGAAAAACCTTTTTGAAAAAAGAAACCGAAGGATAAGGCAGAAGCAGAGAGTGAAGAGGAAGACGCCTTCATAGACAAACTCCTTAGAATAAGACCACCCCTGTATAAGGCAACACCGGCACAAGGCACTACAGATCAGGCAGTTACTGAGAATGGAGCGGCCAACGCGAGCCCTCCAGAAGCTAGTTCACCCCTAAGTTACACTACTTAACCCCCTGTTCAGACTTCAACACTTGTTTTTTTATGTAAACAGATTTTATTGAAGGCTTTGTCAACAATACAGCAGACTACTTTTTGAGGCAACGTCGCCTCATAGGCCTTTTCATAAGTCAGACATCTTTACATTTCATCACATATTATAATATAGACAACTGCCATAAGCCCAATTCTCCCACACTCCCCACTACATCAGTCGGTTCCATCTTACAGGAGATATGTAATGATGGCAAGCATACTATTAGTCGCCTACTATGATGCGAACGGCGAATCGCACACAGTTGGAGAGAGATGCACATACAATGTGGGTCATCAAGAATATAGTGATAAGCAAGACTCTCCAGGCGGAGGGGAGTTGGTGTTGGTGAGCCTTCCGGGGTGGGGTCTCTTGTATCTCGGTCTGGGTCTCTCAATAAATCCATTAGTATCTCCCAAGCCCACACTGTTTCAATGGAGCGAATGCTCCTCTTGGCCTCCCTAAGTAACCGGCCCATTTCTCTAGCTCCTTTCGCCACCCTGCTATTCTGGGCCCTCCCAGGGCTTTCCAATTTCTCGTAATCTCTCGCTTTGCTAGGATGAAAACTAAGTCTTGGAATCTGCTTGTTACCTTTGCCTTGGTGGTGTGTGGGAACCAGTTTAGTATTCAGTGATCCATTGTGCAGGGGACCTCCCTGGAAATCGTATTCGCTACTACTGTGATGTCTTCCCACTAAGATACCAATGTTGGGCATTCTCAGATCATGTGTTTGAACTCCACTCCCACTGTTCCGCATCTCGATCAGGCCGCCTCCAATGTTTGGAAATATTTGTTGATATGGCCTAGTACCATGTATTGTCTGTGTAGGGAAATGTAGCTAATCAATTTAAATCGTGCATTTCTGGAGACTTTTGGTACTCTTGCTAAAATATTGCCCCAAACTGTTTCTGTAATGGGGAACCCCAGGTCCTCCTCCCACCGAGATGTCAGAGTCTTCAGTGGCTGTAGTGTATACTCCTGTATCACTCTATTCAGGCAAGAGACTGTCTTTATAGTGCCCACCAACCTTACCATGTAATGGCAGTGTTTGGTGGTATGGCTCAGACATTCCTGTTTTCCAATGCACGTGAATCACACCTATCTGAAAGAGACTATTAGTTATAGATTCCTTACCTTAGAATTACCCCCAGGCGTCAGACTGGATCCGGAGAACTTTTTTCTTAGCAGTACCCCTGTCCTTCTGTAGGTGGCGTCGGTCGACTCCGCGTCCGTAGTTGGCATCGTGGTCGCCGGGATGACATCGCGGTTTCTACTTAGACGCCGCCCCTGCGTACTGACGTCAGTTCTTTCTTTTTCTGCGCCAGCCAGCGCAGATCCAGAGAGAGCTTGCCCCTTAGTTGCTTTTTGACTAACTTTTTTTACTTTTTATCGACGTCTTTTGAGTCTACGACTCCTGGTACACGAGGGATGTCCAACCGTCAGCCCGGTTTCAAGCCCTGTGACTCCTGTCACAAGTTGATGTCGGTCACCGATCCACACCTCGTGCGCCTTTGGTGCCTGGAGCGCGACCATGACTCGAAGTCATGCTCCGACTGCCGGGCCCTGAACCCGAAGTCTTTGCAGGAGCGGTCCCGAAAGCTTTTGGAGGCCCGGCAGTCTGCTCTGCGCCACTCAAGGTCCCAGTCAAGGGGAAGGTCACGGGACCGGTTGCGGAGCCATCACCACTCGTCATCGAAGTCTTCGCACTCCTTGGGTAAGTCGAAGTATCGCCACTCTTTGCCTTCTCCCTGTCAATTGGCCGACGCAGGACCGGGAGAGTCGTCGCTCTGCGGCTCCTTACTCGGTGCCTGCTGGGACGGCTCCACGCTTCCCTCCCTTTCCCGGAGCATCCCCTCCCCAGCTTCGTCAATTTTACGAAGCGCTGCACAGCATCTTTGGGCAGCCCGACTCCGCAGGTGCGCCTTCGGGCCCTACGGACTCGGCTGGGGGCTCTGGGCCTTCGATGCCGGCGGCTCTGGCCCCAGCGCCGCAGGGTCCCCAAGGATCCAGGCCTGGATCCGGATCGGTGCCGTTCAACCTCACGATACCTTCCCTGGCGCCGATTTCAGTGGCGACGCCCCGACGCCAGTTGTGTCCCCAACCAGCGTCGACCCAAGCCTCACCCCTGACGTGGACACTGTGCCGCCGGCGCCGGAGGGTACTTTTGTACCACTGTTCATCCCTGGCGTTCCCTACCGCTCTGAGTGGCAGCCAGAGGAGGGTGAGGAGGACTGGGAGGGGTCTATTGACTCTCTAGCAGACCAACTTGAGGAGCCGGACTGGAGAGAGGAGTTGGGTGATGCCAGTGGTCTGGTTACCTCCCCAGACCTTGGTATGCTTTCTCCCCTACTGTGGCTACGGAGTAGGGAGCCTCCTATGCTGTGGTGTTGCCTAGGGCGGCTGAGGCCCTGGGCCTCGAGCTTCCTACGGTGGCTGTCAGGACTAACCTCCTGACTGAGGTGCTTCAGCCGGCAGCAGCCTCTTCGGAGCCCCTGGTGCCTTTTAATGAGGCCCTCACTGACATCCTTCTGGGCACTTGGTCCAGGCCCAGCACAGGGGCTTCTGTGGACAGGATGATTGCCCGACGCCACCGCCCAGCCCGGGCGACCCACTTTTCCTCTCCCAACACCCTACCCCTGAGAGCTTGGTGGTCCAAGCCTCGTCCTCAAAAGGTGCATTCCCTACTGCTCCCCCAGATAGAGAATCCAAGATGCTGGACCATCTTGGGAAGAAGATGTTTTCTTCCGCCAGCTTAGAACTGCGGTCGGTGAACACCGCTTGTCTCTTGGGCCGCTACACACACATGGTGTGAGATACGGTTTTGCAAGTGCTGCCGCAGTGCCCTGAGGAAGCCCGGGCCGTGCTCATCCACGCTGTTGCTGAGGGTCGAGACGCAGCAAATTTCACCATCCGGTGTGGGCTGGATCCCGCCGTCTCGCTAGGTAGAACAGTTTCCATGTCGGTAGCCCTGAGGCGCTACGCCTGGCTGAGAATGTCTGGCTTCTCTGGGGATGTCTAATCTACCCTTTTGGACATGCTCTTTGATGGTCATCACCTGTTTGGTGACAAGGCGGACAATGCTCGAGCGTTTCAATGACTCTAGGACTACGGCCAGATCCTTGGGTCTTGCAGCATCTTCTCACCTCATGCAGTCTGCCTTTCGCCCCTTTCGTGGCTACGGAAGGGGTGCCCCACCACCTTCCACCCAGAGCCACAGGGCCGCGCAAGCTACCCAGCCTATGCGTGGCCCGGGACGTGGGACCCAGCGTCGCGGGTCTGGGGGCCAGCGGGCGGGCCAGTCCACCAATGCCCCCTCTGCAGCAGCCTTCAAACCTTCCTAGTCCGTCCTTTCAGGGTCACCACTTGCCAGTGGGTGGCAGGATCCGCCATCACCTCACCCACTGGCACAACATCATGTCGGACAGGTGGGTTTTGCAGATAGTCTGAAGGGGCTACTCCCTTTGAGACACCCCCTCCCTCCATGCCACCAACACTCCATCGCATGTCGGAGGATCATTTGGCCCTTCTCCGCCAGGAAGTTGCGGCTCTCTTGGCCAAGGGAGCTATCAAACGAGTCCCTGTGCCAGAAGTAGGTCATGGTTGCTACTCCCACTACTTCCTGGTACCCAAGAAGGACAAAGGCCTGTGTCCTATATTAGACCTCAGGGACGTCAATCGCTCCCTCCGGAAAGAGAAGTTCAAAATGTTAACCTTGGCTCAGGTCTTGTCTGCCCTCGACCCTGGAGACTGGATGGTAGCATTGGACTTGCAAGACGCTTATTTTCACATTCCCGTCTTGCCTGCCCACCGGCGTTACCTACGGTTCACGGTAGGCAACGAGCATTTTCAGTTTTCCGTGCTCCCCTTTGGCCTTACCAGCACCCCTCGGGTGTTCAAGAAAGTGATGGTGTTGGTCGCAGCTCATCTGCGCAGATCAACGGTTCCAGTCTTCCCCTATCTCGATGACTGGCTGTTGAAGATGGGCTCGCCCCAGGCTGTCGTCTCCCACCTCCAGACTACGACGGACCTCCTGCACTCGCTGGGGTTCACTATTTTTTTTTAGATATCTTTTTATTCAACATAAACATAGACAATTCGGCAAAGCAGATTACACTTACGAGGTATTGATTCAAATGGCGGGTACATTTTGACGTCCTAGATAACTGGGACACACAGCGAACACAGGAATGGGCTTCAAGGAGACAGAGGTTCATCCTCCGAGGGGACAACTGGGGCAGCACATATATCTCCCCGGTAGGCATTCCACTTACACCATACAGAGGACCACTTCTTAGGACATACCCGTGCTGCGTAGACCGTTTTCTCTCTGAACATGCACCAATCTAAGTTCTTTTTCCAGGTGTCCAGAGTCGGTGAGGTTCCCGCCCTCCACATTTGCGCTATGTCACGTTTTGCTACCATCGAGCACAGAGTAGCCCAGAGCCTTTCCATACCATTCAAATCTGTAGGCTCCCAAACATTAAGAAGACACCTTTTGACCTCCGGGCGCATGTCTTTGTGCAGTACTTCCCGCATGACCTCATGTATCCCCCGCCAGTACACTTGGATATGTTCACACTCCCAAATTATGTGTAGGAAAGTGCCCACTTGACCACAGTGCCTCCTACATTCTCCCCCTCCCCATATGAACCAGTGGGGGCCCAGTGACGTATGTTCTATGTAATATTTTAAGTTGAACCAGTCGTAGCCGAGCGGAAATCGCCACTTCCCGAGGAGAGGCCACCGCCTCTCGCCACTCCTCGTCGTCAAGCTCGAGGCCGTCTCTTTCCCAACACTCACTTAATCGTTCAAGGGGGTCCGGGGTGTTATTGATCAATTTTTTGTAAGTTAACGAGATTGCTTTCTGTGGGAGGTACCCATCGAGTAACCTGTCTTCTAACGGTGAAGACTCAGGAGGGGAGGAGCCCTTCTGCAGGGTTGTTACGATGCATGGCGGACCTGTAGATAACGAAAAAACTCTGAGCCAGTTAGCTCGTATTGTTGTTGCAGTGTATCAAACTCGATCATCTCGCCTTTCACCCAGAGGTCTCCTATCCGGGAGATGCCGATGAGGTCCCATTTGTCAAATCCCTTCGAGGATCGCAGGTTGCCCAGTTGTTCCGAGTCCCACAAGGGAGTTGCCAATGTGAGCTTCCGGTCCCAACCTAAACTTTTATTTGCTGCATGCCAGACCTGGACAGTGTGTTTGGTCGGACCAGTTAAAGGGAATTTCCTGGGGTTCGAATACAGGGCCATGTTATAGTCCCCGCCAGGCAGCAGCCATCTGTCCATGGTAAATCCTGGATCATCTGGCCTGCGATAGGTGCCATGATTGATGGCGGCGAGGTGGGAAGCCCAATAGTATTTCTTGATGTCCGGGAGACTTATTCCGCCATCATACCAATTTAAGACCAATTTGTTTAGAGCTATCCGGGGCCTCCCATCCCATAGCAAGTCCCTTTGCAAGCCCTCAATTTCCCTAAAGTATCTCGCAAGGACCAGATCCGGGGAATTTTGCAGGGCGTATAGGAAACGGGGCAAGGACATCATTTTAAATAAAGCTGCCCTGCCCAGCAATGAAAGTGGGAGTGCCTTCCAACTGTCGATGTCTCGCCTCAGTCTCAGCAAGGGCAGGAGCAGGTTTCTCTCATAACGGAGCTTAGAGTCCGCGGTGATAAAGATCCTAAGGTAGCGAAAGCCATCCCTCACCGTTTGCATAGGGCAGTCCCTGAGTAGGGCAGGAGAGTCACCTCCAAGGACATACATGAGAGACTTGCTCCAATTGATCGAGTAGCCAGAGAATTTACCAAAGGTCGTGAAGATGTCTAATACACGTCTAAATGACATTTTGGGGGAGGCTAGGTATAGGAGAATATCACCTGCGTATAGGGAGATGCGGTCTTCCCAATCCGCTGACCACCGTAGCACTCGTATCACTGGGTCCCTTCGGATCCAAGCCGCCAGCGACTCCAGGGAAAGGGCAAAAAGCAGGGGCGACAGCGGACACCCCTGACGGGTACCACGACTCAGTTCGAATGTGTCCGATAGTTTATTATTGACCAACACTTGCGCCAATGGCCCTGAGTAGAGGAGTCTAACCCATGCTGTAAAAACGGGCCCAAACCCCTTTTTGTAAGGACAGCGAGAAGGTATGGCCATTCAATGGTGTCAAACGCCATGGAGGCATCTAGGGACACAATCACGGCCGCCTCTTGGATGGTGTCTACCCTCCCCAGCACTCCATGCACTTTACGTAGATTTAGGGCCGTATTTCGGTGGGGCATAAAGCCCGATTGATCAGGGTGCACCAGATTGCTAATCACCCGAGTCAGACGGGTGGCCAAGAGTTTGGCCAGAATTTTAGGTTCTGCATTAAGCAGGGAGATGGGTCTGTAGGAGGCGCATTTATTTCTAGGTTTACCCTCTTTATGTATCACGACCAACGACGCGAGACGCTGGTCTGGCTGGAGCGACCCCACCCTCCTACTCTCTTCGAACATGGCTCGTAAATGCGGGGCTATTTTGTCTGGACGTAGTTTATACAGTTCGATCGGCAGTCCATTAGGGCCTAGAGCCTTCCCCAAACGTAGGTTCCTGATTGCCTGGGCTATTTCATCATTAGTGATGTCGCTTTCCAGGAAACTCTTATCCTCTTCAGAGAGGGCAGGGAGGCGGTTATCTCGAAGGAGATCCATGGAATCCTCCTCGAGGAAGGTCGTGCGCGATTGGTATACCGCTCTATAGTGCGCAGCGAACTCACTAGCAATTTTTAGGGGATCTGTGATTGTTCCGCCTGCATCGTCTATCAGCTCTGGGACAAGTCTATTGGCCCTTTCTTTTTGTCCAGCCAGGCCAGCAGCTTCCCGGCTTTGTCTCCCCATTCATACACTCTACCGTCCCTCTCCCTCCCCCATGTTCTGGCCCTGTCAGTGGCAATACCTTTATATTCGTCTCTCTTCAATTGCAAGAGGTGTAACTTTTCCTGAGTCACTACGTCACTAAGACTCCCCTCCAGCCGGAGGATCTCGTTCTCTACAGTCTCAAGATCTTTTTGTTTTTCTTTCCTGACTCCCGCAATAAGGAAAAGAGCCTGCCCCCTGATTACCGATTTGAACGCTTCCCATAATGTTTGGGGGATTCGACAGAACCCTGGTTTTCTTGAAAGTAGTGGTCCATGGCTTGCAAAAGCTCTTTGCGAACCACCGGGTTCCGCAGGAACCAAGGACTGATAGGCGCGACCCTTCCCACCCACGTGTCTCCCAGGACCAACCTGACCCATACTGGGGAATGATCGGAGATACCTCGTGCCAAGTGTCCAACTTCCTGGATGTGGGTGAGTTGAGACGCTGGTGTAAGGAGGTAGTCAATTCGGGAAAGGCTATTATGCGCCCCCGAGAAGAAGGTATGTTGGATGCTGTCTGGATGAAACGCCCTCCATACATCCGAGAGGCCAAGGGCCTCCAGGAAGTCAGGGAGCCAGCGACGCAAGGGGCCTATGTCGCGGGGGGTGGCGGGCCAGGGAGCCGGAGTCCACAGCTTTGAAATCTCCTCCCACCAGTAAGAGACCCTCAGGAAGCGAGAGCAGGAGGGTACCCAGGTCTGTGAACGTTTGGCTCTGTAGTCCGGGCGGGACATAGATCGACATTAAGGTTAGTGTGTTGCCCTCCCACTGTCCCGTGATAGCGATGTATCTGCCCCACTCATCTGAGCGTGTAGACTGCATGGAAAAGGGGAAGGAGTTTTTGACCAGGATACCCACTCCCCTGGAACCGGATGTAAAGCCGGAATGGGCCATCAGCCTATACCCCCATCTGTTTAGCGCTTTACAAGTGTTACCAACCAGGTGCGACTCCTGGAGGAGAACCACATCTGGGGAGTGGCGTTTGAGGTATTGTAGGACTAAAGTGCGTTTCACCTTGTCTCCAAGCCCGTTTACGTTCCAGCTCAGTAATTTAAAACTCTTATCCCAGTGTGTACCCATGACGATTCTTCATTTGTAAGCCTACCTTCATGCGCCATTATAACAGTTGTTGCCGATTTAACTATAACACGTGAAAACCCCCCAACCTCCAACCCGGCCACCCCCTCCCTGCTTCCCTGCACTCTGGGCCTGAAACTGCCCATGAGATCAACTTTGCAGAGTGCCTGTTGCCCAACTGATAAACTAACAGTAGCTAAGTGTGGGGAAAGGAGCTCCATCCCTCCGCCCAACCACCATTTTCCCAAAACAAAGTTTATTCCCTGAGCGGGGCAGTCACCAGTGTCTTTAAAGGCAGGAAACGTGGGACGACTCGACCAGCCAAAGTTCTCCAGGACGCCCGCCGCTGCCGCCTATCCCTTCGTATCTCAGCACTAGGCAAAGGGCGAAACAAGAGTTAAAGCTCACCAAGTCAGGGACTGCCTCGCAGTCAGAGTTCCATACAGATCAAAGTGTCAGCGAGCATTATGTTCCTTTGCGTCTCTCCAACCCTCCAGCCAATCCGCCACTGCCTCCGGATGATCAAAAAACCAGGCCTTTCCATCCGCTTCAACCCGAAGGCGAGCTGGGAAGAGCATTGCATACTTCAGTCCTTTATCTCTAAGTCTCTTCTTGACGACAAGAAAGGATCGCCTCTGTTTTTGTACGGCTTGAGTAAAGTCTGGGGAGAAAGAAATGACTGCGTTTTCATATTTGAGCTGTGGCGCAACCCTGGCGCTCTGTAATATCACGTCCCGGTCACGGAAGTTAAGCAGTCTGGCCAATATAGGACGGGGAGGGGCGCCAGGCTTCGGACGCCCCCCCGGGACTCTGTGGGCCCTTTCAACCACAAAGAATTGCGACAGGCCCTTAGGGCGTAGATGGTTAAGTATGAGATCCTCAACGAAGAGATCCGCTGCCTGTCCCTCCGCTTTCTCCGGCACCCCAATAATTTGCACGTTATTTCGTCTGGAGCGCCCCTCATAGTCATCCAGCTTGTCCTCAGCGAATTTTCTAAAGGTTTTCAGCTCTTGGATTTCGTTTTGGAGTTGGGAGACATCGTCGACGAGACTAGTCGAGGTCACCTCCAGTTGTTTAACCTTTTCGCTTATTCTGGTGAGGTCTGCTCTGATGAGCGTCATCTCCACTGTGATTGCGTCTGTCCTTTGCTCCATGGATGTTCTCACCCCGGCGATCGCCTCCATGACATCTTTTAGGGTAAGCTCTGGAGGTCTCCCTCCGACCCCCCTGCAGGCCTATCCCGGGAGAGGTGCTCGGGAATAGCTGCCTTTGGGCAAGTATATCGGTCCAGCTTGTTCTGCTGCGTAGGTTTTGGGCCTCTCCTGCTCGACATCGTGCCCCACCTCGGGGGGGGGGGGTTCTCTTCTCTGGCCCCTACCTGTTGGATCACGCTGGCGTAGTCCATGGCCCCCGTCGCTATTATGTGTGGGGGTAGGGGCAGGGGCGAACACCCACTTCTTCGTTGACTCCTGGTCGGAAGGTGTCTGAGGATAAAGTATGTGTCCCCCCCCAATGCAGCACTCCAGGACAAACCAGAGCGGACTATGCGAACACGCGCCACCTCTGTCTCTCGCCCGATGGGGGACGTCCAGCGTAGGTGTCCCGGGGAGGGCCCCCTACTCTCACACTGGAGTATGCATTTGTAGCTTCTCACGCCTGCAATCTGATCAATGGGGTGCACCTTTGACACTGGGGCCTTCCAAGCGCTGGGCCCACCTTCACCATGCAGGCCGCACGGGACTCAGGATGCGTAGGAATATCGCGCCGCTCCGGGGTGGCCGGAGTACTGCTGAAATGGAACTCACACACTTGGGGACACACAGGATCTTCTGGCGTCACGGGGGTGCCTCCACCAACCACAACCCAGCCAACTTAGCCCGCCGAGAACACCACTCCAGGAGGTCAGGCCACGCTGCTGCGGGGAGGCGCTCACTGCCCCCGTACTATCTCACAGGGCTGGCGGACTCACCGCAATATGGGCTCCGGGGGGCCTCACGCCACTCTGCGGCGAATGTCACGGCGGGGGGGACCCCGCCCTCGTGCCGATATTTCCCCCTCCACTCGGGACGTGATCTCAGGCCGCGGTGTAGCGTGGCGCGCCGGCCGCACGCTCACACGTCTTCCTCGGACCTGGCCGTCACGGCAGGTCCTGGCTTTCTGCTCCGGGGAGGCTGCGAATCACGGAGCGCACAACTTTCCCAGCACTGGCTCAGCGGACTCAATTTCAGGCTCGGTCGAGTCTGGAATACTCCTGGCGGCTTTACCCCTACTCGGGGTACGGATTATGTGGTCGGATCAGTGGTATTTGGGCGAGGGACCGGGAGCTACTCTATTTCGCGGCCATCACGCTGCAGCGCGTAGCCACGCCCCTCGCTGGGGTTCACTATTAACGTGCTGAAGTCGCACCTGATTCCCTCTCAGAAGCTCCTTTTCATCAGAGCAGTTCTGGATACAGCGCAGTTTCGGGCTTATCCTCCCGAGCAGCGAGTCCGGGATACTCAGGCTATGATACAGATCTTTCAGCCTCTATCCCGGATTTCGGTGAGAATGACCCTGAGGCTGCTGGGCCTCATGGCCTCCTGCATCCTGCTGGTAGATCAATCCAGATGGCATATGCGGGCTCTGCAGTGGGACCTGAAGTTCCAGTGGGTGCAGCAGCAGGAGAATCTTTCCTATGTCGTCCAGATCTTGGAGGGGACTGCAAGTCAGTTGCAGGATTGGGTCAACGGCAGATCCCTCTCCCTTCCCCAACCAGAGTTCACAGTAGTGACGGATGTGTCAGTAATGGGATGGGGGAGCCACATGGGAGAGGCGGAGATCAGAGGCCGCTGGTCTTCGGTGGAGTCCGGGCTCCACATCAGCCCTATGTCAAGAGCCTCTTCACCTTTGGACATGGCTGGAACATCAGGGCATGACCCTGGTGGTTCAACACCTGGCAGTTTCTCTGAACTCCAGGGCGGACGAACTCAGCCACCGGTGCATGATGGATCACGAATGGCGTCTTCACTCAGAGGTGGTGCAAGGTCTCTTCGGTGGTGGGGAGAGCCTTGGTTAGATCTATTCGCTACCGAAGAGAACGCGCAATGTCAGCAGTGCTGCGCATTGGAGTTTCCAAGTTTCCCTCAGCCCCTCCGGTAATAGAGCAGCTGTGATTTCTGCCAGTTCACTCTAAGCCAGACCAGACTCCAAATGCTTCTAGCATAGTCTTAGCTCCCTCCAGGTCCACTCCCATGCCCCTAATCATCGCCTCAGACTTCTTCATTTCAAGTATGTCCATCGACTTTACTGCACCCCGATGCAACTCCATCGGATGGGACTGCGTTCTGACGACAACTGCTGGCGATGTGGGGCTCCCCAAGCGTCATTCATATACCTGGCATGGCAATGTAGACCTATTGCCAACTTCTGGCTCAAAACACTGCACCACATTAAAAACATCACGGGACAGGAGCTACCTTGCACGCCGTTGGTGACGCTGTTGGGTGTTATTCCTGACATACCACCGAAGTTGAGGAAACTACCGGCTATGCTATTGCTGATGGCCAAGCGGCAGGTGGCCCTTCATTGGGGGTTCTATTTCCCCACCGACAACGAAGGAGTGGGTCTGGAGTGTTACCCATTGCAAGACCCAATTGGCAGGTTTCTGGGAGCTAATGCCAACGCAATCACGCCCCCGAGATATATGGGGCCCGTTTGTGAGCTGGCTGGGTTCTGCGAGTGCAGACGATTCCTGAGAAGGGTATCGTTATATTGAGAATCCTGGACTGTACTGGGCATGAGAGGGGGCTTCGTATCACAGTGTTTATATAAGTACACAGATTGTGGAGTAAACTGTCTGACTGTATCATGCTTAAAGTGTTGTGGAGGTATACTAACACTATGTTATATATGCTGATATCCTTGACTAGCTGACCGTACGGTCTGTAAGCAACGTACTGCTGTGCTGTTGTGTTATTGTTTGTCTTTTTACAAGAAATGTCAATAAAAATAATAAAAAAAAAAAAAAAAGCCAGACCAGACTCCAAATGCTTCTAGCATAGTCTTAGCTCCCTCCAGGTCCACTCCCATGCCTCTGATAAATAATATGAGGTCATCCGCATACAGAGCTATTTGCTGTCGGTTGTTGCCAACTTGAATGCTCCTGTACTTGTTCCCTTCTCACGCCAGACAGGCTAGGACCTCCATCGCCAGGACAAACAGCAGAGGCGACAATAGGCACCCTTGTCGAGCCCCCTAGCCTACTCTGTAACCCTCTGAGATAGTTTGCCCTATTGGTAGCCTAGCTATGGGGTCTTTGTACAGCAGCTTAGTCCATGCCAGAAAGTCCCGTCCCAGTTTCATCTTGGACACCATTCCATATGGGAACTTCCATTCTTGGCTATCGAAGGCCTTTTAGAAATCAGCCACAAAGGCTGCTGCTCTGTTATGGTCATAGACCTCAGATTCTAGAAAGGAGAGAAGTCGCCTGATAATCAGTGCTGTGTTCCAGCCAGGTATAAATCCTGCCTGGTCAGGGTGCAGTAATTTGGGCATGAATTAGAGCAACCTAGAGGCTAGTATTTTATCTAATATTTTATAGTCGAGGTTGAGCATCAATAGCGGTCTATAAGACTTGCAGTCTTGCTCAAGCTTCCTTGGCTTCAACAGGGGGATCACAAGTACCTCCCTCATGTTGTCCGGTAAGTGGCCCACGTTTCTTGTGGATTGATAAACAGCCTCCAATTTTGGGGCCAGGTCGGCGGCATATGCCACATAAAATTCAGCCGGGAGTCCGTCTGATCCCGGTGTTTTTCCGCGCCCCAATCCCTTTATTGCCGCCCTGATGTCTTGCACTGTGATCAGGCTCCCCAGTTCATCAGCTTCCTAATGGGTGAAGGCTGCAAGTAGTAACGATTCAGGGTAAGCACACAATTCTTCATCCTGATATTGGGCGAGGCTCGTATACAATCTTGAATAGTATTGCAGCAAATGCGTATTAATTTCTTCCTGTCGATACAGTCGACCAGCATCTTCTGAGTCAAGCTCGACAACAGTCGAGCCCCTTTTTGCCGGATTGGCCAGCAAGGCTAGTAGCGAACCTGTACGGTCGCGCTCTGATGGGCTATCACCATATATTACCTAAAGTCAAAGCATCGTAGTCTTTGTACCAGTCCTGCCACTTTTTCCTTAGTATCTAAGAGTGTCTGGTGGACCTCTGGATGTACCGGCCTGGCCTTCTCTTTTACCTTCAATTCTTGTTCTGAGTGCGTGACCTTGCGCAACAGTGTGCTCCTGACTCCCACCGGCACTGGAATGCATCGTCCTCTTATTACGGCTTTAAAGGCGTCCCATTCCACTAATGGGGAAGATGCAGATCCATTGTTGTCCTTGAAGTAGTGTCAGAGACTAGCCCCAATTTTCTCTCGGAACACTGGATCCTCTAATGGCCCTGGCTTCAAATGACAGGCGGGGATACTCATGATGGGGCCCTCCCATCTTAGATGTAATAATACCCCATTGTGATCGGAGATGGTGCGTGCTAAGTATTCCACATAATTTACCTGCCAATGTAGGTCAGGGGTATGCAGGAATGTGTCCAGCTGCACATGAAGTTCATGCAGGCCGGAGAAGAAGGAATAATTCCTCAATTATGAATATAGTCTACGCCAGGAATCCAGAAGCCCCCACTGCACCTGCCAATCCGCAAAGCACCTGGCCGTTCTAATTATTGGGGAATCCCTCAGTGGAGGGTGGGAGCTTTCAGCCCGTGGGTCCACTACACTATTAAAGTTCCCTCCCATCACAACTGATTGCACTAGGTAGGGGGCCAGTGTGCCCGAAAGGCGTTCCAGAAAACTTCCCTGATCGACATTCGGGCGTATATGTTAATGAGCACTACGTCTCTGCCAGCGATCCAGCCCTTCACCACTACATACTTCCCGTGGGGGCTTTCAGGTCTCCTGTGTGTTGGAAATGGACCCCAGAACGAATCTAAATCAGTGTACCTCTTGCAAAGGCCGAATATGTGGTGAGTAGGCCTGGCTTCTCTAGCGTTTATCCAGTGCTGTCCCTTCGCTTTGAGGAGTGTCTCTTGCAGTAGTGCAATTTGTATCCCCCTTCGATTTAAGTAAGAAAACACCTTGTATCGCTTTGCCATCAAGTGCATCCCCCAGATATTTCAAGTTAACAGTTTATAAGTTCCGGGCGCATTCATTCCGTAATATTACTGTCACCCAGCCGTACCCGACCTGCATTCTCATCTGTATCATAATACTATAGACTATACTGTCGCCTGCCCTGAAAAATAAGCAAACAAGATTTGATTCATGTGTCCCCGTGCAATCAACTTAAAACATTCACTCCAACTCCCATTACCCAGGAGAAGCAGGCAACTACGTCTCATCCGAACAATCAATCAATTAAACAACAATCACTTGCAGGAGAATTCATAGGTAACTTGGAAATAGGGGTGTGGCAATGTCGTGCAATCCGCTTGGGTCTCCCCCCATCCAGCATACATCAAAAATAGACCAACTATGTTCCCGGTGAGCAGGCTTGTGCACCAAACTCCCAGGCATCTCTCAGCACAAACATTCTTTCACATAATCAACCTTAAACAACCATAGCAGTAGGCTGATGGGTTCAGATTAACTCATCCGATGTTCCTGGTATCACCCTCAGCAATTCAATGTCCGATTCGCTGCAGGAGCTGTGTCTGCAGTCCGAGTCCTGGCTTTGGGTTCCTTCATCCTCCTTGGACTGGGAGCTGCCCCTGCCACTGCTCAAAGATGCCACCACCTCCACTGCCCTCCATCGTTTTTGCTGCACTTTTGCCTGGGATGGGGCTGCCATGTTGCGTTTTTTTTACTTCGCCATGAGCTGGTTCTATCAGTGTGGGGCCCCTGGGTCGCTGATCTGGACCCTGCTGCGATTGCTATTCAATCCAGCTCCATACCTCCTCCGGAGTCTGAAAAAGCTGAGTTCCACCCTGTGTCACTACTCGGAGCCAAGCCGGGAACAACATTGCGTCTGGCACATTCATCTGCTGGAGTCCGGCCCTAGCTTCCTAAAACGTTGATCGGCATCGCTGTACATCCCTTGAAAAATCTGGGAACATTCGGACCACGCTATTCTCCGCTGTGAGTTTGTCATTCAGCCTGGCTCTGTGCAGAATAAAGTCCCGATCTTTATAGTGTAGCAATCTGGCCACCATCGGGCGCGGTGGGGCTCCCTGGAGCGGAGGGCTCATCGGGACCCTGTGTGCCCGTTGTAGGGCAAAGTGCTGGGAGAGACCGTCGGCTGTGACTGCTTTTCATATCCACTTCTCCAAGTAGTCTACCATGATTCTCCCCTCCACGCGCTCTGGAACACCCACGATGCGTATTGTGTTGCACCGTGATTTATTTTCAGCATCCTCCGCACGGGCCTCCAGCATCCGAACATTGGCCTCCATCATAGCCACTCACCCAGTCACATGGGCCAATGCCAGAGGCATCTCTGTCAGTATATTCTCTGTTGTGGCGACCCGCGCTGCCAATCGACGATGGTCCACTCTCAGGAGATTCAAATCTGCAACCAACATGTCTATTTTGGCTTCCAATGCTTCTCTAGAGGCGGTTATTGCATTCATATTGTCTTGTTGAGAGGGGCCCCCTTGGGAGCTGGTCTGCCCCAGCACACCATGTTGCTCTTTCTGGGGGTCAATTCCCTCTTCTGTCATTGGCCCTCATGCTTCGGGGTCTCTCCGTCTGATGGTCTTCACCATCGAAGCCACTAGATAATCTAAGGGATTTCCCACAGTTCACTCTATGCAGAGCTATGGTACCTATGTAGGGCCCGGAAGGCCAATAGACCTAATTTTGTGCTGGCAGCCAGGAGTCAGATGACCAGCTGTCAATGGGCCATCACAGGCAGTATTTCTCCTTTCAAGGGCACGAGGGGGCCACAAGTTTGGTTGTATGGCGAGTACTAGCTGCCCACAGCCTACCAGATGGGGCCCTCGAGCTCCGTCATTCTCTGGGTGATTGTGCCAGTTGGGTTTGTACTCACAGCTTGTGCGCAGTCTGTCCTTTATGATGTCCCTCATAGCTCTCTCCACTCCAGTCACTACTTCCTCATGAGACCTTCTACAACTTTCCCTCAGGCCCTTAACATGCAGGGCAGGAGGCGATGGGGGGACAAATACTGAAGGACCCTACCAGCAAGGCCCTGGCTCAGCGTACAGTGCCCCACAAGGATTGAGCCCTATCTTGCAGCTTGCAGCCGGTCGGCAGCTGAGGTGTTTGGGGGGGTGTCGTTTTCTCTGTTTATTCTCCCCCGTGTCTATAGCTGCTCTTCTCCGCCCCAAATTAATCAGTGTCCATGAGGGGTCTCCCCATTTACTGTATGTGGGCCCTGTTCTTATGCCGCTTCTTTCGGGTACCCTTGCCTCTCCACGGGGGCCACAACAGTTTCCCTCGCTTCCACTGCAATCTCAACATCGGTTTTCCACTCATGGGGGAGGGTGGTGTTAAGTGGCATCCCCCGGTCCAGCAGCGCCAAGTACCTCATACAGCATGGCCCTGCTCCCGGTGGCCTCTGCCCTCTCTGCCCATCTCAGTCACCTCCCCGGGGTCAGGTCTTTGCTCCACGCGGTCGCCGCAGGTGTACCGCTGTGGGCGTCTTGCTCTCAGTCGCTGCTGAAGCAGTTTTCCTTACCAGCGCTCCATGGCGGCGAGACTATGGTAGCGCTGGAGTGCTCGCCCTCCAGGACCACATATCAATGTCTTTGTCGACCCAGCAGTCTCCGCCGGTCCCTGGCCCCTTGTAACGCGGCAGAAACAACCCAGTCCTTGGGGCCCCAGCAAGAGTCTTCATCACAGCAGGAGTCCACCTATATAGAGCTCACGGCTCTATGGCTAGTTTCTCAGGCCTCCGCTTCAAAGCCCCGTTGTCCGCAGGTGCAGCCTCGCTGCTTTGCCGCTGTTTTGTGCTAGCAGCCTCACCACTCCACTCAGGGCAGGTTGTGGGCCAAAGTTACACTGCCTGTGTGCTCAGCAGGTCGAAATTAGGGCACCTAGGGGTTCATGTTATTAGCTCATCACTCTGCTGGTCCCAGGATTTTGGGTAGGATGGCACTGGATGGGGGTTATTTCCCGCAGGAGTGCCAGAGATTGCTACTTACTCCATCTGCAATTAGCCACGCCCCCCCAAGACCTCAACATAACAACTGTTGTGTTGGGTAAATCACAATCATCAGATACCTTAGTTATTTCCCCCATTTGAGTGTCTCACGGAACCTGCCAGAAATATCCAGTACAGTGGCTCCATGCCACCCACAGGGAGAGACTTCCACAACTCCTGTCGCAGAACGGGCCATGACTATTATGACTCTACACATCACCTCACAAGGCAAAGGACTGAACCCTCAGAGACTTGCTGCTCAAACCATTGGCATCTCCTGAGATGGCAGGTGATCGTGGAATAGGAATCGGCTCCCCACCTGCAAGAAGAGACAGTTTCCCCAGCCATTATACTGCAGGCGATTAAGCACTCGCATAAAGATCTCAATGATAAGATTGGTGGGGTGGGGTTGGAGGTCTCCCTCTTCTGCCGGGACTTATGAAATTTATCAGTGAGAACTACTGGGGCAGAAGGTGCATCTCCTGTCTGGAAGATGTGTCAGGCACCACCAGTAAGGAGCTCCAAATACTGAAAGAACTAACTGCACTCCTCGAACACCGAATGGAGAATGCGGAGAGCCGATCATGCAGAAATAACCTGTGTTGTTGGTGGTCCTGCCGGAGGGCACAGAGGAATAGCAACCAGAGAAATTCTTTAGAGACAGGTTTAGGGTATGAATCCCAGACGGGGTGCTTTTTTCCTGCATCATACTAGAGAGGGTTCACCTCACAGAGCACTCTCTCCTAGACCGCTGCCTGGCGCCAGGCCCAGATCCATCATCATGCCACTATTTAACTATGCGGATAGGGATGCTGCACTGCAGCAGGACCACTGCCTACATTATATTTGCTGTGCAGATTCTAAGGTGATGCTATTCCCTGACTAAACCGCCAAGGTACAGCTCATATGTAAATATCTCTTTGAAGGTGAAAAGGAAGCTCATGGCCATAAACATTCAGTATGTGTTTATCTACCCTGCTAAACTCAAAGTGCTGTTCCAAGTCAAATCACTATTCTTTGAAAGTCCACAAACTGCATGGGACTGGGCAGCTGAGAGGAAGCAATTGCCAAAAAGGCAGGCGGATCCACTGACGCTCTGGGGGCAGATGGACCGCACCAGAAGAAAAGGCCAGCAGAGGAGAGGTGGGAGACCACCTCATCGGATGGATCCTACCCAGGCCAGAGAGCAGACTACCCCACCGCCGGGCCTCAGTTACCCACAGGGGGAGTCATGATGCCTCTTCCGGTGCTCCCGCACCCCCTCCCGCCCCACACCCCAATCCTCTTCAGTACTGATATCAGTTTTCGATATGGCTTTCTGGGGCTCCATTGCTCCTGCAACAAGTGGCTGGCACGGGGAAGGTTAACCCCGCTAAATCAGACTTTAGTATCTGTCTTTTATGTTAGGTTATCATTTCAAATGGATATTCTGTTTTTTGGGTGACAGATGTTTCATAATTGAAGTATTGGGTGGAGGGTGGAGAGGGGTTTGTTGGTGATTAGGTTGTTTTGGATTGTGTCACACACAAGTGCTTTACACAGCACTCTTGCACTATGTTTTAGACACATATGACTGCCTACCTGCCAGAACATACTATAAAGTGACATACACTGTAAGCAGGCCCGCTGGAGCCAACCTATGCACGTATCTAAGGACTGCTGTCCACTTGACTATATCTAGCAGACCATTTACATTGCATGGCGCTATCTTACAATGTATGTCGCTTTCTAGTACTACAGCAGGAGACTCATCTGCTTGGGGCCAAATGTACCTTCTCAGCCCGATATGGCTTCAACTGGGTGTCTCATGCTGGATTTACTGAGTATCAAGAGCAGTGGATACCCTTCTGCATAAAAATCTCCCTTTAGTGGTGAACAAATACTATAGCAGCCCATTGTTGCCTGCCCTGAAAAATAACCAAACAAGATTTGATTCATGTGTCCCTGTGCAATCAACTTAAAACATGCACCCCAACTCCCATTCCCTATGACAAGCAGGCAACTACCTCTCATCCAAACAATCAGTCAATCAAACAACAATCACTTTCAGGAGAACCGACAGGTAACTTGGAAATAGGGCTGTGGAAATGTCGTGCGATCTGCTTGGGTCCCCCCCTATCCAGCATACATCAAAAATAGACCGAGCACGCTCCCGGGTACCAGGCATGTGCATCAAACTCCCAGGCATCTCTCAGCACAAACCTTCTTTCACATAATCAAGCTTAAACAACAATAGCAATAGGCTGATGGGTTTAGATTAACTCATCCGATGTCCCTGGTGCCACCCTCAGAAATTCAATGTCCGATTTGCTGCAGGAGCTGCGTCTGCGGTCCGAGCCCTGGCTTTGGGTTCCTTCATCCTTTTCGGCCTTGGACTGGGAGCTGCCCCTGCCACTGCTCAAAGATGCCACCCCCTCCACTGCCCTGCATCGTTCTTGCTGCATTTTTGCCTGGGATGGGGCTGCCATGTTGTGTTTTTTGATACTTCACCGTGAGCTGGTTCTACCAGGATGGGGGCTCCTGGGTCGCTGATCCGGACCGTGCCGCGGTTGCTATTCAATCCAGCTCCATACCTCCTCCAGGGTCTGGAAAAACTGAGCTCCATTCTGTGTCACTACTCAGGGCCAAGCCGGGAACAACTTTGCGTCTGGCACAGTCATCTGCTGGAGTCGGGTCCTAGCTTCCTAAAACGTTGATCGGCATCGCTGTACCGTCCTTGAAAAATCGGGGAAAATTCGGACCACGCTATTCTCCACTGTGAATTTGTCATTGAGCCTGGCTCGGGGCAGAATAAAGTCCTGATCTTTATAGTGTAGCAATCTGGACACCACCGGGCACGGTGGGGCTCCCGGGAGCGGAGGGCGCATCGGGACCCTGTGTGCCCGTTGTAGGGCAAAGCGCTGGGAGAGACCCTCCACTGCGACTGCTTCTCGGATCCACTTCTCCAAGTAGTCTACCATGCTTCTCCCCTCCACACGCTCTGGAACACCCATGATGCGTATGGTGTCGTGCCGTGATATTTTTTCCGCATCCTCTGTACGGGCCTCCTGCGTCCGAACATTGGCCTCCATCATAGCCACTCGCCCTGTCAAGTCGGCCAATGCCAGAGGCTTCTCTGTCAGTGTATTCTCTGGTGTGGCGACCCGCACTGCCAATCGACGATGGTCCGCTCTCAGTAGACTCAAATCTGCAACCAACATGTCTATTTTGGCTTCCAATGCTTCTCTAGAGGCGGTTATTGTATTCATAATGTCTTGTAGAGAGGGGCCCCCTTGGGAGCTGGTCTGCCCCAGCACACCGTGTTGCTCTTTCTGGGGGTCAATTCCCTCTTCTGTCATTGGCCCTCCTGCTTCGGGGTCTCTCCATCTGGTGGTCTTCACCATCGCAGCCACTAGATAATCTAAGGTATTTCCCACAGTTCACTCTATGCAGAGCTGTGGTACCTATGTAGGGCCCGGAAGGCCAATAGACCCAATTTTGTGCTGGCAGTCAGGAGTCAGATGTGTCAAGTGTGGTTGTATGGCGAGTACTTGCAGCCCACAGCCTCCCAGATGGAGCCCTCCAGCTCCGTCATTCTCTGGGTGATTGTACCGTTGGGTTTGTACTCACAGCTTGTGCTCAGTCTGTCCTTTATGATGTCCCTCATATCTCTCTCCACTCCTGTCACTACTTCCTCATGAGACCTCCTACAACTTTCCAACTTTCCCACAGGCCCTTAACATGCAGGGCAGGAGGCGGTGAGGGGACAAATACTGAAGGACCCTACCAGCAAGGCCCTGGCTCAGCTTGCCCCACAAGGTCTGAGCCCTATCTTGCAGCTTTCAGCCGGTCGGCATCAGAGGTGTTTGGGGGGTGTCGTTATCTCTGTTTATTCTCCCCCGGTGTCTATTGCTGCTTTCTCCGCCCCAAGTTAATCAGTGTCCATGAGGGGTCCCATTTACTGTATGCCGGCCCTGTTCTTATGCTGCTTCTTCCGGGCACCCTCGCCTCTCCACGGGGGCCAATACAGTTTCCCTCGCTCCCACTGCAATCTCAACACCGGTTTGCCACTTATGGGGGCAGGGGGGTGTTCAGTGGCATCTCCTGGCCCAGCAGCACCAAGTACCTCATACAGCATGGCCGTGCTCCCTGTGGCCTCTGCCGTCTCTGCCCATCTCAGTCACCGCCCCGGGGTCAGGTCTTCGCTCCACGCTGTTGCCGCCGGTGTACTGCTTTGGGCGTTTTGCTCTCAGTCACTGCTGAAGCAGTTCTCCTTACCAGCGCTCCGTGGTGGCAAGACTATGTCAGCGCTGGAGTGCTCCCCCTCCAGGACCACGTATTAATGTCTTTGTCGGCCCAGCAGTCTCCGCCGGTCCCTGGCCCCTTGTAACGCAGCAGAAACAACACAGCCCTTGGGGCCCCAGCAAGAGTCTCGATCACAGCAGGAGTCCACCTATATAGAGCTCACCGGCTCTATGGCTAGTTTCTCAGGCCTCCGCTTCAAAGCCCTGTTGTCCGCAGGTGCAGCCCCGCTGCTTTGCTGCAGTTTTGTGCTTGCAGCCTCACCGGTCCACTCAGGGCAGGTTATGGGCCAAAGTTACGCTGCCTGGGTGCTCAGCATGTGGAAATTAGGGCGCCTAGGGTTTCATGTTCTTAGCTCATCACTCTGCTGGTCCCAGGACCGGGATTTTGGGTAGGATAGCACTGGATGGGAGATATTTCCCGCAGGAGCGCCAGAGATTGCTGCTTACTCCATCGGCAGTTAGCCACGCCCCCAAGACCTGAACACAACAAGTGTTGTGTTGGGTAAGTCACAATCATCAGATACCTTAGTTATTTCCCCAATTTGAGTGTCTCACGGAACCTGGTAGAAATATCCAATACATTAGCTCCATGCCAACCACAGGGAGAGACTTCCACAACTCCTGTCGCAGAATGGGCCATGACTATTATGAATCTACACATCACCTCACAAGGCAAAGTACTGAACCCTCATAGACTTGTTGCTCAATTTTAACAGAGTTTGAGGAAATCATGAAAGACAACGTAGGGATGAACTTCTTAGGGCATAACAATGAGAGCAAATTACTTTACATGATTGTCAGGATGTTGATGGGAGACAAGGAGTTAAAGTTAAAGGGATTAAAGATGCATGTGAGAGAATTGATTGAGAATATTAGGGATTGGAGCGAGCTGGAAAATGTTTGGGAATTGTGGTACAAGAAAGAAGTGGTGAAGGTGGATCCTGCAGCATCCAGCCCCATCCAGGCGGAGACAGTCCATGGGGGGAGTGCCCGCTTGTTCCCAGTGCTTGGCCCCTCCTCCTGATTCTCGACCTGCCCTTCACAGGACACTGGGATGTCTAGTTTGGCTGCGGCAGCTGCTGAACCATTGCAAAAAACAAATTGATGGACACAATGTTGAACAATTTCAAACATTCACCCCAGTACAGAGATCTGGGCCTAAATCCCTTGTTTTTTTGCTCCCCATGCCATTCCAGTTTAAACCCACCCATATGCAAATCAGCCTTGACCCTGCTCCCAATGGGAACAGTCCAGCCCGAACTGCCAATCCAGGTCCTACCTGGACTGGAAACAAGCATCCTAGGACCGGTTTCGGGGTTTCACCCTGGCTAGCTTTAATCCACTGGCATGGAGAGCACAGGACCCACGTCTGGACATACCCGTCCCACTCGGGGTGACAAATGCAAAAAAATACAATTGATGAACAGACTGTTGAACAATGTCAAACATTCACCCCAGGACAGAGATCTGGGCCTAAATCCATCGTTTTTTTCCTCCCCTTGCCATTCCAGTTTAAACCCAGCCATATGCAAATCAGTCTTCACCCTGCTCCTAATGGGAACAGTCAGCCCGAATTGCCTGGAAACAAGCATTCTAGGACCGGTTTCGGGGTTTCACCCCTCATCAGCCAGGCTAGCTTGACTCCAGTGGCATGGAGAGCACGGGACCCACGTCTGGGCATACCCGTATCCTTTAGGGTGACAAATGCAAAAAAAAAAACAATTGATGAACAGAATGTTCAACAATGTCAAACATTAACCCCAGTACAAAGATCTGGGCCTAAATCCATCGTTCATTCAGCTGTTACCCTGAGGTGGAGCAAGACCGGGATCCATCGATAGGAGCTGCAGCACAGACGAAGTGCCACGAGGTGAGGAGCGGCTGGGGTGATGCCCTTACAGGTACAGGGTGAGGCTATGTACAGGTGACAGGTCTCTAGAAATTGTGATGTGGCATGGAGAGTTGAAACCGAGTGTAAGGGCCCTCCCACTACCCACCCTCACGGCCCACCTTCCATGCAGACTGAACCATGCTGCAGGACTGCAGAAGATCGCATTGGGGAATTAAAATGAGGCTTTTAGACTGGCCCCTGGGGAAGACCAAGCTAGGGAAGCAACCCAATCATAGGGGACTTCCATCTTGGAGTCTGTGACCCAGCCTTGCTCTGCAATAACTCTACCTCCCTGCCCTGAAGACACAGTGGTGAAGAAGTACTCTAGCTGGACCGCCAAAAAGGTGAAAGACAAGGCGACGGGTGAAGGCTGAATAGACAAGTTTGCCAAACCATTGGCATCTCCTGGGATGACAGGGGATGGGGAATAGGAATCGGCTCTACACCTGCAAGAAGAGACAGTTTCCCCAGCCATTATACTGCGGGCTATTAAGCACACTCATAAAGATATCAATGATAAGATTGGTGGGGCGGGGTTGGAGGTCTCCCTCTTCTGCCAGGACTTATGACATTTATCAGTGAGAACTACTGGGGCAGAGGGGTGCATCTCCTGTCTGGAAGATGTGTCAGGCACCACCAGTAAGGAGCTCCAAATACTGAAAGAACTAACTCTACTCCTCTAACACCGAATGGAGAATGCGGAGAACGGATCACGCAGAAATAACCTGTTGTTGGTGGGTCTGCCGGAGGGCACAGAGGAATAGCAACCAGAGAAATTCTTTAGAGACAGGTTTAGGGTATGAATCCCAAACAGGTGCTTTCCTCCTGCATCATACTAGAGAGGGTTCACCTCACAGAGCACTCTCTCCTAGACCATTGCCTGGTGCCACGCCCAGATCCATCATCATGCGGCTACTGAACTATGCGGATAGGGATGCTGCACTGCTGCAGGACCACTGCCTACATTATATTCGCGGTGCAGATTCTAAGGTGATGTTATTCCCTGACTACACCGCCAAGGTACACCTCATATGTAAATCCTCTTTGAAGGTGAAAAGGAAGGTCATGGCCATAAACATTCAATATGTGCTTATCTACCTTGCTAAACTCAAAGTGCTGTTCCAAGGCAAATCACTATTCTTTGAAAGTCCACAGACAGCATGGGACTGGGCAGCTGAGAGGAAGCAATTGCCAATAAGGCAGGCAGATCAACTGACTCTCTGGGGGCAGACTGACCGCACCAAAAGAAAAGGCCAGCAGAGGAGAGGTGGGAGACCACCTCATCGAATGGATCCTACCAAGGCCAGAGAGCAGACTACCCCACCACCGGGCCTCAGTTACCCACAGGGGGAGTCTTGATGCCTCTTCCGGCACTCACGCACCCCCTCCCGCCCTATAACCCAATCTTCTTCAGTACTGATATCAGTTTTCGATATGGTTGTCTGGGGCTCCATTGCTCCTGTGACAAGTGGCTGGCATGGGGACAGTTAACCCCGCTAAATCAGACTTTATTATTTGTCTTTTATGTGAGGTTATCATTTCAAATGGATATTCTGTTTATTGGGTGACAGATGTTCCATAATTGAAGTTTAGAGTGGAGGGTGGAGAGGGGTTTGTTGGTGATTAGGTTGTTTTTGACTGTGTCACACACAAGTGCTGCATACAGCACTCTTCCCCATGTTTTAGACACATATGACTGCCTACCTGCCTGATCATACTATAAAGCAACATACACTGTAAGCAGGCCCGCTGGAGCCAACCTATGCACGTATCTAAGGATTGCTGTCCACTTGACTATATCGAGCAGACCATTTACATTCCAGGGCACTATCTTACAGTGTATGTTGCTTTCTAGTACTACTGCAGGAGACTCATCTACTTGGGGCCAGATCTACCTTCTCAGCCCAATATGGCTTCAACCGGGTGTCTCATGCTGGATTTACTGAGTATCAAGAGCGGTGGATACCCTTCTGCATAAAAACCTCCCCTTAGTGGTCAACAAAGCCATCCGGGATACAGTAGGTTGGTACACATGTGTATCAGGCTCCCCGTTTCGGAGACCGTGGCCATGAGGACAGAGCAAATGAGAATCATTGCAGCATCCCACATAGGGAGTAGGGCAGCTTATAGTTGGGGGTGAATTCCAGGAAGATATGCACCCACATATGGACACAGAAGATGGGGCGAGAGAGGGATGACAAACGACCCTGGCATCTTGGGCCGACTCTCTTAACTCAGCGATCTATGGAGGATCCATAACCCAGCTGCACGGGAATATACACATTACTCTTATCCTCACAAATCACATTCATGATTAGACTACATTTTCCTCCCTTCCTTGGATATCCTTAAGGTGTCAAGGGATAGGATTCACCCAAGGGTATTGTCCAAGCACTCACCTATTGAGATGGGGCTGAATACACGCAGGCCGGACTCACATTGGGTTAGCAGGCAAAGTGGCTGAAGAATACTAAGTTCTAGCACTATGTACAAGAAGAGCTAGATTTCTACTACAAGGATAATTCCACCTAAGATATGTTTCCTGTGATACTATGGGAGCCCATGAAAGCGGTTCTCAGCGGGAAAATAATTGCATTTATAGCTGGCAGAAAAAGAGAAAGGGAGGAGGAAATTTGGGCATTGGAAGTTGAACTCAGAGAGATAGAAAGAATCAATGCCCAGAGAAGGGAGGAAGATGAGTTCCGCCACCTTGAGGCGACAAGAGAGGCCCTTAAACTGAAGATGCTGCGAGGAGCTAAAGCAGCCCTTACAGAAATGCAAAATAGATTGTACAAATTTGAGGACAAAACGGGACAGCTGATCCATAGTCTTACAACCAAATCTCTGAAAGACAGGTTTGTCCCTCAGGTATGCACACAGGCAGGCAGGGCAACTCAGGATGTATCCGAAATAGCTGAAACCTTTGCGTAATACTATGAGCACCTTTACCAAGCAATCTCGCAGAGCCAGGCTGAATTACAGACCCCAAGAGTAGCTGATCCTGTAGTGCCACTACTCGCCCCGGAGGGCAGGGCAGACCTCAATAAGCGTTTGACAGCGGTAGGGCTCCTCACCGCCCTACAGGATATGTTACCTGGAAAAGCACCAGGTCTGAACTACTTCCCCACCAAATTCCTAAAAAGGTTGCATTGACTCTGATTCCGCACCTTCATGCTTTGTTAATAGCTGCCGTGAAAGTGACACTCTTCCCAGCCGATATCCGTGGTGCCATGGTGGTGGCCCTCCCGAAGTTGGACAGGCCACTTTCGAAGTCTACATCCTATAGTTCGATCTCCTTGATTTTACATGGAGGCTAAGCTGCTGGCAAAGATCCTGGCAAACTGCCTGGTCCCACTGAGAAGGTCCTTGGTACACTACGAACAGAATAGCTTTATGCCTACCAGGGGCACCCGGCACTGCGTTAGGAGGCTGAACATGGTATTAGCCCACCTGGGCTCGGGGCCCACCACCCTCATTCAATTGGACTTTTTGCATCTATGTGAAGCTGTTATACATTGAGCCATGGGCAATAGTCTATGTCAATGACACAATGTTTCAACAGTTTTGCATCAACAGTGGCACTGCGCAGAGTTGTCCCCTTTTCCCCCTTCTATTCGCCCTGATAATAGAACCGCTGGTGGAATAGATCAGGAGAGATGCACAAATCTGGGGACTGAGATGGGGGGAGGGCAGCAGTAATCCCATTAGTGGGAGCCCCTCCAGAGCCACCCTAGGGATTCCAGAATCTCCGATATGTAACAGGGTCATTGAAATACCTGGGGAGTTCATAAATAGGGACCCTAGGGCCTGCTGTTATAGCAATATTACTCCTCTCCTCTGGAAAATCAAGGGACATTTGGCCAGGTGGAGCACACTCCCCCTGAATAGGTTGGGGCATATCACACTCTTTAAAATGGTGGCACTTCCACAGTTGCTTTATGTTCTACAGAACTACCTCTTTAAGGTCCCTTCACACTGGTTCACTGACTTGCAGACAAGTATTTACACCTACATTTGGGGAGGAGGGCTGACACCGAGAGTCTCCCACATGAAGTACATTCAATCCCCCTACAACGGCAGCCTGGGAGCAGTGAACCTCAAACTGTATTATTGGGCAGCTCAGTTGTTCTCAATTAATGACTGGTTATTTGGAGACTGGCCAACCTGGCCACAATATTTGAACGCACCGCCCTAAGGGGGAAGCCCTGTGATCCTGGCTGTAGAACGAGGCCCTCCCCCAGACCTTCCAGTGCTTACTGCCATCCCCATCTACAGCTGGAGAGCAGCATTAAAGTGGGTAAGGTGGAACAGGGTGCTCACGAGAGAGGCACTGTTATGGATGGACATGTGGCTTTCCAAATCAGCAGTGCTCCAAAATTTCCACAAATGGAATATGCTACAAATTTCGATCCTGGGGGATGTCCAGCCGCTACCGCTGCAGGTAAGGGCGGTGGGGCCAGGTGAGGGGGGATTTCGGGAGACGACCACGAGGGAAAATTAAATAAATATTTTCCCTTGTGGTCGTCTCTCGAAATCCCCCCTCACCTGGCCCCACTGCCCCACCGCTCTTACCTGCAGCGGCTGGGAATGTCTGGCGGTCTAACTACATGATATCCTACGAACAACTAATGGACGAATATGATTTGCATAAATCACAATTTTTCCTTTATCTACAACTTCGGCATGCGCTAGACAATTACAATGTGCTGGCCAAGGCGCTTCCATAGTGTTGCCCCAGACTTACAATTGCGGCTGTAGAGTGGAAAGTCATCTCTTTTGTATATTGGCCTGTGGTGTGCAACGTCCCTGATCCGCTGATCAGATTAAGAGAGTGTTTTAATTACCAAATCTTCCTCATTTCTTATTTCTGTCTTTGGTACTTTCTTTAGTATCTCACTCTCATTTCTGATTCTATTGGCCTGGCAGTTATGTCAAAGTAGAGTTTAGAGTTATTGATGTCCTAAAAGATTAGCACTTAGCTTTACAACGTGTGCTAATCATTGGAAACACAGTATGGACAGAGGTGGGGATTTTTCCAGTGATTATCTAGGCTTACTTGCTAAGTTGTGTTTACATGTCAAGTCAAGGTAGAAAGACTTCAGTGCTAAAGTGCTTACAAAGCTACAAGTACTGAGATAAGGTGGGAAGAGGAGGAATATATCAAAGACTGTCATAAGTTTGGATATTGATTCATATGTCTTTGCTACTGGTGGAGAAGGTTACAAAATGAAGGAGCAAAACGAGACATTAATATCAAGTTACATTATGACTGCAGTTCTCTGCCAACAAGTCCAGACTTTAATCTAATCTAGCCATAAGCAGGGCAATACATGAGCCATTTAAAACATAAAATGAAGAATTCCTTACCTGTCATGTCACAAATATGTAACTGTGAACAAATATTGTAATGACGTAGGTTAAAGTCTGTAAAAATCTCTAAACCAGAAACAAATTGTGTAGTATGTAAAAACTTTGACAAGGATGGCGTCAAAGTCTTGGCTACTGCTGCCAATGTTGACACACTAGCGCCTTAGCGACCCTGAAGATTCTGTGATGTCACAATGGCATCTCACCCTGGTAAGAACCAGTGATGTCACAACCTGAGAGAAACATGGTAGCAAAGCAGCACTGTTCTATTCAGGAAGCTAAGATGTTGCTGGTCTGCAGTGGCACCAAAGGCTGCACTTCTCACCACCAATCACCAGAAAGAACAAAAAGAATCCCTTTTAAAATACAAATTGACAATAAAGATGCCTTTGTCTATCCCATGCCCCAGAATGGACAGAGAGTTATTTTTCTGTGAATTACTACACTAAACAGATTTGGTTTGTCGGGGGCATTTACTGTATTTGCATATTATTCTTTTAGTTGAAGCAAGGATGATGAGTTTCTTGTTAGGTTTCCTTTGTTAGTGGATAAGAATACAGCTGATGCAACAGGGTAAGGAATAGAGTGTTCTATGTTGATCCACTAAGGGCATCAGTAGCCACAGTTCCATCTTTACCTTGACAGAGAAATTTCTTTTAGTGGCAGTCTAAACACCAAGCTTCTAGGGGAGTTTTAAGGCTGGACAATCTAGGCATTTTCATTAACTTAATCTAAAGTAACTTTTCTGTTGGTCACAGCAGGCTTCTTGGACTTCATCAAAGATGCACAGCTGAGAAAAAAAGTAAAGTGATGAATATTTGTAATGATCTAAGATCCCTTAACAAAAAGGTTTTTGAACTTATGTTCCCAGTAAAGAGTGTTGGGGCTCCAGAAAGCTTCCACTCATACAACAATTCCAGAGTCACTGCACTTCTGGATCCATAAGAGGTTAAGGGACTCCTCTTTCCATTGAGATGAACATTAACCATCTACAATCTCAAGTGAAAGAGGATGCAATAAAGAAATTGATGTAGTGACTAAATTACGTGTGATAGTGTGCTGACAGGGTGAACTTCGGGTGTATTTTACACTTTATCAAATTGAAGGCAGTCCAGCAAGCATAAATTAATGACGGTGGAAGGTAAGGGTGAGAAATCAACTCATGAGAAAAAGCCTGCATCGGAAAAAGGAAAAAGCAGACTGCTTCGTGCCTTGGCAGCGTACTCTTCAATGAGCAGGGCTGAAGTGACACTAGATGTCCATTTCTCCTTTTGGTGCAAAATGCGTTCTTAAACTTTTATATAAACTACCTCTTGGAAAGAAGGTTCAAGGCACTAACTGAAGTGGACGAGCAAATTTGGCAGTAGTACCAAGATCAAGATAAAGATAAGCAGTGGCTGGAGTGTAGCTTTCGAACAGACTTCCTGCCATTTACTGCTTGTTGCAGAAATGCTGTTCAAGAACACTTAGAGCACGAAGGATGGTGCCTCCTTGAGGAAGGTAAACATAGAGTAACTGAAGGGTGCAGCAACTTCAGGGACTGATGGTCTTCATTATCAGGTCAGAAGCCAGGCTACAGGAGTTACAGGCATGTCAAGGTAGGAATTGGTTGACCCGTAATGAGTTAAAGTCTCTCATCTCTGTTCCAATGTATCTTGAGTCACAGGGACTTCACTGGGGTTGAAAGGAGGAGACACATGTCAAAGACTCACAGTCATTGGGATGTGGATTTATGATATGTCAATGCCCTGGATCAAGGAAGGTGCAAAATGAATAGTCAAAATGTCAAAGTAAGATGCAGTTACATTATCACTGTGTGTTCTGCCTACAAGTGCAGACTTTAACCTAATGTAAACAGCTGCAGTGCTATAAATGAGCCCTTTAAAGTATAAAATTAGAAATCCCTTACCTGTCATGCCACAAAGAAGTTAAAACAAAAGAATAAAGTTTGTATGTAAGGTGGAGACTTTCAAAATCAGGAAACAATAACAAATCCTGTAGCTAGTTACCACCTATGACAGAGATGGTGGATAAGCCTTCGCTAGAGCTTTCACTGTTGACACATCAGCCCCACAGTAGCCCTGAAGATCTGCGATGTCACAAGAATTCTCTCTGTCCTAAGAACTAATGATGTGTCCATATCTGACATAGCTTTTGCCATACATATAGAATTGCAGTGTATTCAAGTGTTCAAAGAAGGACGTGGAGATGTAGTCAAAACTGTACCACTGCAAATAAAGTAGCACCCCCAATCCTCATCCTGATCTGAAATTAATGTGGTATGCCCCAAAGAAACAATGCTCAGAGCCTACAACTTGGCGCTATGGCTGCAACTTCTGCATTTAGAATTTCCTTATTGTTTTTACTGCCTCGCTGAAGACTCACAGTCATGGCTCAAAACTTCCTGAAGCAGCTTAAAGCAGCGTTATTGGTGCAAAAAACATTTAAAAAATAAATATGTTGGATGCCATGATGCACATATGTTTCAAAAGATAAACATTCCTAGTTGTTTCATGCTCTAATTGGTATGACTAGAAGGCCCAACCAAACCTGTGGTCATTTCTTGATGGGAATCAGGGAGAGCATTAGTCTGCTGCAGTTTTGATAGAAAATCTCAGTTATCGGTAAGCTGATTGAGAAGAAAATGTTTTTTTGCATGAAACTGTGCAACCAAAGCATTTTGAGAGCCCTGTAAATGGCTAGGACGAATCACCAATGCAAACGAATAAATAGCACAATCCCCCTTCTGCCAAGTAGCAGTCTGCTCATTTCCTTAAAATATATCCACCAGCAGCTTCCACACAGCTATAGCAACTATTTGGAAGCCTTGTCAGATGCTGGTTGGAGAAACTAGGTACACAAAGGAGTAAGACTCATAGAATGTCTCCATCTTAAAGGAAACTGCTTATTGGGGAAACAATAATTTAACCAAAGATGGGGAACTGCGCTTCCCACTGAATTGTACTTTCTACATACAAAGAATAGAGAATTTCAGAAGGAGAATGTACAATTTGAGACCCCAACCTAGACCCTCACTCTTTGATGCCATAAATGTTTGGGAGCAGGTTACCAACGAAAACAAAAGGAAGAAGTTTGCAGCCAAGGTCTGCAATACGGCTTATTCCTGGATAAGCATGCAAGATGACGAGAGGCAAAAGAGATGGAGGGAGGAAGTGAATGAAACAATTGGAGCTTACTCACTGATACAAAGCGATGACACAGTGAAGAAAAACTCAATTGAAAAAAGAAACCAAAAGATGAGGCAGAAGCAGAGACTGAAAAGTATGAACCCTTTATAGACACACTCCTTAGAAATAGACCACCTCTGTGTAAGGCAGCACCGGCAGAAGGCACTACAGCTCAGGCAGTTACCAAGAATGGAGCAGCCAACGCGAGGCCTCCAGAAGCTAGTGCACCCCTGAGTTTCACTGAGACTGCTACTTCACCCCCTGTTCAGACCTCAACACCTGTGATGTTGTGTTGGGTAAATCACACTCATCAATTACCTTAGTTATTTACCCTATTTGAGTGTCTCACTGAATCTAGCAGAAATATCCAGTACAGTAGCCCCACGACGCCCACAGGAAGATGCTTTTGTAACTCCGGCCGCAGGAGGTACCATGACTATTTTTACTGCACAAAAGAACCTCACAAGGCGAGGGACAGACCCCCTCAGAGACTTTTCGCTCAATTAAAAGCAGAGTTTGAGGAAATAATGAAAGGGAATTTAGGGATGAATTTCTTAGGACGTTACAGTGAGAGCAAATTACTTTACATGAGTAAGGAAGCTGCAGGCGTGGCACGCGAGGCATGTGCGAAAATGGAAAGCATGGCAGATAAATGCGGATTTGTTCTGAAACAGAAAGAAGCTGTTCAATAATGTCTGGATGACTATGACACAGAGTAGAAAGCTGAGAAAGAATATCAGGATGTTGATGGGGGACAAGGAGTTGAAGCTGTTAAAGTTGAAGGGATTAAAGATGCATGTGAGAGAATTGATCGAGAATATTAGGGATTGGAGCGAGCTGGAAAATGTTAAGGAATTGTGGCCCAAGAAAGAAATGATGAAGGTGGATCCTGCAGCATCAAGCCCCATCCAGGCGGTGACAGCCCATGGTGGGGACTGCCCACTTGTTCCCAGTGCTGCGCCCCCCGTGGGTCCATTCTGGGGCCCAAAACATAGGAGGGAGCTTCAAGCGGGCCACGTCGGAGAGATGCCAGCCTGACATGCAGCTTGCTGAGGCTGCGAGTGCCAGGACTGCGGCAGCGGCTTGGAAGCGGCTCCCTCCTCTCCTTTAACCTCAGTGCTTTTGGCCCCCATGGAGACTGCGGAGATAGCTGAATCAACAGTAAAGGGCCAGAAGGCCGATCATACAGGGAAGCGGCTGACTTGCAGAGGATCTGGCGGTTGCCCCTGTGGTTGTGGTGGTCGATGCTGCAGGTGCCGAGTGCAGGCCTTCCTTTCCATTAAGGAACCTTGAGCACAGCGGGCAGGAGCCCCCAACGAACACCCTGGTACCCTTC
Source organism: Calotriton arnoldi (assembly GCA_963921515.1). NCBI lineage: Eukaryota > Metazoa > Chordata > Amphibia > Caudata > Salamandridae > Calotriton > Calotriton arnoldi. Next base: position 66,800 of record CAWUFW010023291.1, read on the forward strand.
CAGGGTGACTCGGGGGGGGGGGGTTTGCCAACAACATGACCGGATTTCAGCTGTGGCCTCAGCGGCAGGTGCCGGGGGCCCAAGGGGTTTCAAGGAGCTGATTCTTGACCTGCTGTTGGAACCTTCCCCTCACTGGGCTCGGTTGGCTGCGACAGCTTCTGACCAAAGTGGATTCAGGTGTTACCCTGAGGTGGGGCAGGTGCTCGAGCCATCGAAGGGAGCAGCAGCACGGACAAGGTGCGAAGATGGGAGGAGTAGCTGGACTGCTGCAGTCGTGGGAACGGGGAGAGGCCCTGTGGCGTTGGAGGTTCCTAGGACAACATGGTGTTGCATGGAGAGGTGAGACTGGGGGTATGGGCCCTCCCACTACCCACCCCCACTGCCCACCTTCCATGTGGACTAAGCCCTGTTGGAAGACTGAAGGGGATCACAGTGGGGTGTTTAATCTGAGGCTTTTTGACTGTCCCCTGGGAAACAGCAGGCTGGGGGAGACACTCAAACATAATGGACTTCCCCCTTGGAGTCTGTTGACCCGGCCCTGCCCTGCGATAACACTGCCTCCATGCCCTGGAGACACGGGGGTAAAGAGGTACTCCGACTGGACCACTAGAATGGGGAAAGACAAGGCGATGGGCCAAGGCTGAATAGACAAGTATGGCAAATCAGTGGCTCCTCTTAGGATGGCAGGGTACAGGGCACAGGGACTGGCTCCCCAACAGCAGGAAGACACTGTTTCGCTGGCCACTATACTGCAGGCGATTAAGGAACCCCACAAAGATCTCAATGACAAAATTGGTGGGGTGTGGTTGGAGGTCTCCCTCTTATCCCAGGGCTTACAAAGTTTTTTTCAGCAAGAACTACTGAGGTGGAGGGGCATATTTCCTGTCTGGAAGATGTGGTGGCCACCACCGGCAAGGAGATCCAAATTCTAAAGAAATTGACTGCACTTCTCGAACACCGAATGGAGGATGCGGAAGGCCAATCACGCAGAGATAACCTGCGTTTAGTGGGTCTTCTGTAGGGCACAGAGGGACAGCAACCATAGAAATTCTTTAGAGATTGATTTAAGGCATGGATCCCAGACAGGGCGCTTCCCTCCTGCTTCCTACTAGAGAGGGCTCACAGAGTACTCGCTCTTAGACCGCTGCCTGGTGCCCTGCCCCGACCCATCATCAGGTAGGTATTAAACTATGTTGACAGTGATGCTATACTGCGGCAGGACTGCTGCCATCAAGATATTTGCTGTGCAGACTCTAAGGTGTTGTTATTCCCCAGAGTACACCGCCAAGGTGCAGCTCATGTATAAATCCTTTAAAGTGAAAAGGAAGCAGGGCCTTAAACATTCATTATGCACTTATCTACTCAGCTAAACTCAAAGTGCTGTTCCAAGGCAAAGCACTATTCTTTGAAAGTCCAATGCCAGCTTGGGACTAGGCAGCCGAGAGGAAGCAATTGCCAACAATGCAGGTGAAACCACCGACGCTCTGGGAGCGGACGAATCGCCCCAGGAGAGAAGGTCGGCAGAGTATTGGTGGGAGACTACCTCATCGGATGTATCCTACCAAAGCCAGAGAGTGGACTCCCCCACCGTTATAGTTTTCAGTATGGCTGTCTGGGGCTCCATTGCAACTACAACAAGTGGCTGGCATGGGGACAGCTAACCCCGCTGTAACGAAATGAACGATGAGCCCCCTGTAAGCCATGACACTCAGTGCCTCGGGGTATCAGGAATAAAGGAGTCAGCATGCCAGTGGCCGGCTTCGCTTCCTCCAATCAGAATAAAAGCAGTGATGTTGGAGGAGACGTCGGCACAGACCTGGAAGAGGAGCTGCAGCGTGGAACAAGGGGTGGAGGTGATTGGCGTGAGGAGGAGAAGACGGCCGTCGCAAGGAAGTTGCGAGCTCTGAAGGTTCTCTGCGGGACCGGCACATCATTCTCAAGGATTCCCCTTCCAAGGATGGACCAGCAAGAAGTGGAGACAGCCCCTGTCGAATCAGTGGAGGAGATGGCGTGGTATCCAGCAGGAGACGAGGAGCGGAGTTCTTTCCCGGGGAGAGCTGTTCTGGACCAGGCGGCCTCAGCTCTAGACCAGAGCCGTGGTCTCAGGCAAGTGGTTACAAGGGGCACAGAGGGAGGGAGCTTCAAGCGGGCCACGTCGGAGAGAGGCCAGCCTGACGTGCACAATAGTTTTTTGCTGGGTTTTAATCCATACACATCCTGTCCGCTTTCTTGTTATGAACCTCTTCCTTCTCCACGAGACTCTCTGTTAACTGCACCACTGTCTTGGAAATAGCGGTAAGCCTCTCTCACTTACAAATATATATATCAAGAAAGGAGAAGGAGAAATTCAAGACAACCTATAGTTCGGCCATATTGGTATGTTAATAACCATTATAACTGTAAACACCAATGTACCAATAAGACTCTGTGGCTCAGTCTGATCCATCATCCTGTTGCAGTGGTGTCAATAGTGGGATTTCACTGCCAATACAACAGGAGATTGATACCGGCACCCCTATAACATGGAGGGCATGGTAAAGCAGTTGGCAGACAGTCAACGACATTTGCAACTAGTACTGGAACAACAAACATAGGCAGCTCAGCAAGAGCGAGTGGATCTTCATACAGCCCTAAAAACACAAGCAACCGTAATTGCTACTAATCAGCAGGTGCAGGACACAGCCATCCAACGCTTGGCAGAAACATTAACAAGCACAAAAAATCACCCTAATGTACCCTGCTCTGTGTTACAAAAATATCAGCCAGGAGAAGACCCCGACTTCTTCTTTACAAATTTTGAGAGGGTAGCTACTTCTGCTATTTGGTACCCGGAGCGCTGGAGCCAGTATGTTGCCACTCTCTTAGCTGAGGAGTTGCAAACCGCTTATCAGGCAGCAAATCCATCCTGAGCCACTCCATATGTAGAGGTGAAAAGAGCCATTCTAGAGCGTCTAGGTTTTAACACTGAATATTATCGTACAGAATTTAGAAAGAAAAAATGGAAAGTGCCCTTTTTTATTGTATCCAGGATTTGGGGACCAGGTGGCTTAAACCCCAGGGGGCCACTCTTGAAGATGTTCTGGATATGATCTATTTGGAACAATTCCTGAATGCCCTTCCAGGGTCAACAAGGGTTTGGATCAAACAACACCCTAACATTACAGTTACCTCTTCAATTGAGCTAGCCTGCACCTTTCACAGATCCCCGGATTTCAGGGTGTCACACCCAAGGATTATTTCTTCTGTTGCCAGTAGTTGGAGATCCCCCACCTAAAAGTTTTACATGACCCATGCACAAGCCTAGATCTCCCATAAGAACACCAGGGAAGGAGCTAAACCAGGGACCCCAATGCTTCCATTGTGGCAAATGGGTCCACATCGCCCGTAATTGTCCCCAGAAATCGACCCAGGCGGAACCCATGGAGATTGGGTATTCCTGCGGGAGAGTCCTCTGTGCAGGGGGTAGCCCATGTAAATATCGCAAAACCTATGGAGGTGAACGGGAAGACACTCATGGTATTAATCGAATCAGGGTGTAGGCACTCTGTGATCAGTCAAGAAATGGTATGTCCTGATCAGTGGTCTCCGGAAAAAAAGTGGTAATCATGTGTACATGACGACAGTAAACCCTATTTAGTTGCCCAAGTCACTATTATGTGGAGAGGACATCCAGAAGGTCTGAGGGTGGAGATAATACCCCAGATGGTCGAAAAAATTATCTTTGGGACTAATTATGTAGAGTTTTCCCTTTTGCTCTCCTCTGTGGTAGAATTATCAAACAATACATCCTGGTTAAGGGAGGCCCCTTTCCACGACGTGGGGATAGAGGTGGGTAAGGAACATAGGAAACTTACAAAAAGAGTGAAACAACAACACAATAGACTTGGCTGGTGATTCTGATTCTGCCTCTACTTCTTCCTCTTCTGATTCTGCCTCTACTTCTTCCTCTACAGCTGAGAATGGAAATACAACATGTAGCTTCAGGGTGGCACTAAAAAGGACCCTAATCTCAGCCAAGGCTGGGGACAAGCCGTTACGGATCACACTGGTCAGGTAAGCCTTATCTTTGTATTACCAATGGTTTACTGTACAGATTTCTGAAAAAGGAGACACACTAGTGATACAGTTGTTGGAACACCTTCTGTTCCGGCAACAAGTGTTACATTTGGCCCATAGCCAAGTAGGGGCAGGACATTACGGTCGACAGAAAATGGAGGAATATCTGTTGAGGAGGTTCTATTGGCCTGGGGTATATTCCGACATAGGGAGATTCTGTGCTGCCTGTGAGCGGTGTCAACAAGCCAATCCCCCTCATGTAACCCAAGCCCCTTTGCGGCCTTTGCCAGTCATTGATGTCCCATTTACTCGAGTAGGGATGGAGTTGGTTGGTCCATTGGTGACTTCTGTCCGGGGATACCAATACATCCTCGTGTTGGTCAATTACGCGACTCGTTACCCAGAAGCTATTCCCTTGTCCAGTATGACAATTACTGTTGCACACGCTATGATCAAATGTTTCCCAAGGGTGGGATTTCCACAGGAATTGCTCACAGACCAGGGCACCCCATTCATGTCAAACCTTATGAAACAGGTTTGTGTATTGCTAGGGATTACTCAAATAAGAACATCAGTATATCATCCACAAACAGATGGTCTCTTGCAACGCTATAATGGAACCATTAAAACCATTCTGAAGAAACTAGTGTTTGACACCGGGAGAGACTGGGTGCGGAAGCTTCCCCTTGTCTTATCTGCGATCCGCACCCATGTCCAGACATCCACAGACTTTACTCCTTTTGAGTTCGTTTTTGTGAGACAACCCCGTATGCTGTTAGATATGGCGGCAGAGAGGTGGGATGGAGAGGAAGATGAAGATGAAGGGTTGGGATTGTTGGAACATGCTTCAGACCTCAAAGGAAAAATCCACAGTCTATGGAAGGAAGTGAGGGTTGAGATGGAAAGCGCCCAGACTAAACAGAAACAAGCATATGATAAAAACAGCAAAGTCAGGGATCTAGCGGTAGGCGAACAGGTCTTGGTACTCCTACCCTAGGCAGATAACAAACTCCTGTCCAGGATGCTGGTCCATACAAAGTGATCGCAAAAATCGTACCGGTTGCCTACAAGCTACCCATGCCCCATCAAACAAAAACAGAACAGATATACCATATCAATCTGCTCAAGAAGTAGGAAACTAACAACCAAGGAGGCCGGGAGAGTGCTACCAATATGTTAGTAACCAATTCCCAGCCACTGGTTATCACCTTTCCCCCACGAACCGGGTATCTTGAGGGGAATTCTGTTCGTCAAGATGAAACCTTAGAGACTAGCCAAAAATATCAAATACACAACCTGATAGGTCACTATTCTGATGTGTTTTCCACCACTCCAGGACACACCTCTCTTGTCACACACAATATTGTAACTGAGGGTAAAGGGGTAGTGAGACAACGTCCCTATCGGATCCCCGAAGCACTCAGGCATGCAGTAGAAAGAGAGATACTGGAGATGCTTTAATGTGGAATCATTGAACCCTCCAACAGCGCTTGGTGCTTCCTGTTAGTGTTAGTACCAAAACCCAACGGCGCTATCAGATTTTGTTTTGACTTCCGCCAACTGAAAAAGTAGATACTAGTTCGATACCTACCCTATGCCTCGGATGGATGAGTTAATTGAGAATCTGGGGTCAACCTCGTATCTAAGCACTCTAGATTTGACCAAAGGACATTGGCAAGTCCCTCTCCATCCAGCGGGCAGAGAAAAAACGCCTTTTCAACCCCTAGCTGTTTGTGTCACTTTAAAGTTTTGCCATTTGGACTCCATGGGGCCCCAGCAACCTTTCAAAGACTTATGGATATGATCCTTCGTCCCCATAAAGGGTATGCAACTGCCTATTTGGACGATATTGTAATACATAGCTGCACCTGGGAACAACACCTACGACATTTGGATGCTGTGTTTCAGTCTCTTAGGGAAGCAGGTCTGACTACAAACCCTGAAAAGTGTACAATAGCCACGAGCTCCATCCGATACTTGGGTTACCATATACAGAAGGATATAATCTGTCCCCAGGTAGACAAAGTACAGGCCATCAGAGATCTACCCAGACCTCATCAGGCCTCTAAAAAATCCACTCGCCCACTCGCAATAGCGAGTGAGATTTTATCAGTTAGAGCTATTTTTAGAATTTGCTAGTCAGTGCTTGGCGAGTTAACTTAAGCTGAAAGGAACAGGTGTTTTTTTCTTTCAGAAAGTGAATGAGCAATAAAGAGACCTTTAAATCTTGTTTTTGTCTTGACACATTTGCAGTCTGTTCAAGGACAGAGGTCAAATATCAGTTTGTCTTTACTAATTGTTGCTTATCTGTTTCTGGAAAACTGTGTTTAATTTTCTTTCTCTTTTTATAGTTAGTGCTTTTTGTCAAGTGAGTTATCTGACAATAATAGTGAAAAAAGGATGCAAAATGTCAGTATTTTTTTCTAACACAACATTTGAACAGCTTGTAAAGAATTAGTACAAGTATTTCAAAATATATCAGGAATTATGAAATAACTTTTTGTTTTGTAATTCAGAAGTGTGATGGAAACAAAGATTTAAATTGGAGCAAAACAAATCAGCACACTTTACTTGGTGATGTGCAAATGACAAATATTTGCAGAAACTCGATTTCCAGACGTTGTATAATATATAGTTTTAAAACCACATGTCAGTAGGAAATTCTGTGGCCATTTCAATGTAAAATCTGCTGATTGCAAATGACAGTGTGCTGCTAGTTTATGCTTTAGGTATGTATTTAATAATAGTGATAGTTTTTAAACATGATTTGAGAAACATTCCTACCCCGCGCTGATGACAATGCGGTTAATGAACTGAGGCAAGTCAGCGGTCATGTGTATCCTACATGTGCCTAGATTTGTATTATATATGGAGCAAAGGTTTCGTCTATTAAATCAAACAAAAGAGTTTTCTGTAAAGCAGACATGCTGAACTCACGTATTTGAAGGTGCTCTCTTATGTGATCAAGAAGAAAATGGTGCCTCAGTGAATTAAAATTCTTGCCCAGGATCACATAATTTTAAACCAGTTTATGGGTCAAGAACATTATAGCTAGGCCGAGTATATTATTTAAGTCACTAGACCTGCAGGTCTAGTAACATTTTTAGGATTTTTCAAGGCCTGCTCATGATAAAAAGGGTGCTAGTTCCTTCTTGGGTTTAGTTGGATATTATCAGCGATTCGTGCCAAGGTTTGCAGTACTGGCAGCGCCATTAACCGATCTATTGCTCAAAACAAATCCCACAAGATAACAGAGTAGTCTGAGGTACACCAAGAGAGTTTTGAGGCACTCAAGAGGGCCCTTTGTGATGATCCTGTGTTGAGGTGTCCTGATTTCAGCCGCCCGTTTGTCCTTCAAATGGACGCTTCTGATAGGGGACTTGGAGCTGTGCTGTCTCAGCCTGATGTGGATGGTAGCTTGTGCCCTGTCGTGTGCGTCAGTAGAAAACTTCTACCCTGCAAGAAACATTACCCACAATTGAGAAGGAGTGCTTGGCAGTTAACTGGGCTATGGAAGCCCTACAATACTATTTGCTGGGTAAAACTTTCATGTTGTTAACTCACCATGCTCCTCTGGTCTGGCTTGCTAGGAACAAGAACACTAATGCGAGAGTACTCCGCTGGTTTTTAGCTATGCAACCCTTTTCGTTCCAGACCCGTCAACTACCTGGCAAGTTGCAGTGTACTGCGGATTTTCTGTCCCGGTCTCCGGCCTCCCCATGGGCCAGTCGTCCATGCCTGGAAGGCAGGTACTCTAACAAAATGACTGCTGAGCCCACTGTAAGCCGTGACACTCAGTGCCCCGGGAGTATTGAAAATAAAGGAGTCAGCGTGCTTGTGGCCGGCTTTTCTCCTTCATATCAGAATAAAAGCGGTGACGTCGGAGGAGACATCGGCACAGACCCGGAAGAGGAGCTGAAGCGTGGAACTAGGAGTGGAGGTGATTGGCGTGAGGAGGAGAAGATGGCTGTCGCAAGGAAGCCGTGGGCTCTGAAGGACCTCAGCGAGACTGGCACATCATTCGCAGGGATTCCCCTTTCCAAGGATGGACCAGCGAGAAGTGGAGACAGCCCATACTGACGCAGCGGAGGAGACGGCGTGGTATCCGGCAGGAGGCAAGAAGCGAAGGTCTTCCCCGGGGAGAGTAGTTCTGGACCAGGCGGCCGCTGCTCTAGGCCAGAGCCATAGTCTCAGGCAAGTGGTTACAAGGGGCGCAGAGGGAGGGTCTTGGTGGGTGGTTGCACAAGAGTTTTTTGCCGGGTTTTAATCCATTCACTGCCTGTCCCACTTTCTTGTTACAAATCTCTTCCTTCACCACGAGACGCTCTGTTAACTGCACCACTGTCTTGGAAATACCGTTCAGTCTGTCTCACTTCCAAATATATATATCAACACCTTTCACTATTGCTCTATATCTCTACTGGGATAGTCTAATATGAAAAGAAATAAAATAAGAAAAAATAACTCAGGGAAAGCACAAACACAGTGTGGTGACAGGTTGATAAAAGCCTAAGAGTGTGCCCACTAAGACTTGTGTCCTTTTCTCCCCAAGGATATTTCCTGCTTGAGGTACCAGATTACAGACTAGGAAAACCAGGAGAAAGGACAAGGAGAAAATCAAGACAACCAATAGTTTGGCCATATTGGAATGTTAATAAGCATTATAGCAATAAACACCAATATACCAATAATACTTCTGTGGCTGAGTCTGATACATCATCCTGTTATATCTGCTAAATCAGACTTTGGCATTTGTCTCTAATGGATGTGCTGGTTTTTTAGATGATGCTTCCACAATTAAAATATTGAGTGGATGGGAGATTGTTTGGGGTTCGGTTGTTTTGATTTTGTCACACACAGATGCCATCCACTGCTGTTTTTCGCTATGTTTCAGACACATATGACTGACTACCCACCATGACCATACCAGAGAGCGAGAAACGCTGTAAGATAGTGCCATAGAATGTAAATGGTTTGCTGGATAACATCAAGTGGACAGCAATCCTGAGATACATGCGTAAATTGGCTCCAGCGGTCCTCCTACTGCACGAGATTCATCTGCTCGGGTACAGATGTACTTTCTTTGCCCAATATGGCTTCAACCAGGTGTCTCATGCTGGATTTACTGAGGATCTAGAGGGGTTGCTACCCTGCTGCATAAAAATGTCCCCTTAGTGGTCAACAAAGTCATCCAGGATACAGTGGGTTGGTACACCTTTGTATTGGGCTTCCTGTTTAAGAGACCGTGGACTGTTGTCAACACATACGTCTCCCAACCCTGCGAGTGGCCATGATAACGGAGCGGATGAGGATTATTGTAGCAGCCCCCATACGGGGGCTTATAGTTGGGGATGAATTCAATGAAGTTATGTGCCCACATATGGACATACAAAATGGGGCGAGAGTGTGGCGACAAATGTCCCTGGCGTCTTTGACCGACTCTCTTGGCCTCTCTTGGTCAATGCGCCCCGTGAGATCAGCGCTCTTGAGGGAGGAAAGGAGGTCCTATGGACCCCCCAGACATCCATTTGCAGGCGAGTGCAGTCACTGACTGAACCCGCCTGCAAGGGGATCCCTAATTCCCCTTCAAAGTGCAGGCGGGTTGCCACCTGCACTGTGAAAACACGGAGCGGCTTTAAAGCAGCCGCTCTGTTTTTCACAGGAACGCACTTCCCCCAGGGTAGCGGGAGTTTGCACATTCATGGTAATACGGTGCATTTTCATTGTTTGTTCAGGGTGCACCTTTTAAAAGGTGCGCCCGGCGCAAACATTGAAAATGCACCTTTAGTATAATACAGCCCCTGGACTCCATCTCGAACCCACGGCCGTCATACAATTGGACTTTCTGCGCCTATGTGTAGCTGTTATACACTGACTCATGTGCAAGAGTCCATGTCAATGGCTCCATGTCTTAATAGTTCACATCAGCAGGGGCACTCGGCAGGGTTGTTCTGTTTCCCACTTCAATTCATCCTGGTAATAGAACCACTGGTGGAATAGATCAGGAGAGGTTCACAAAGTTGGGGACTGAGATGTGGGGCGATATAAAGGATTGAATCTCCCTATACTCAGACGATGTCCTTGTATACATCCAGCACCTGAACCGACTGATCTCACGTGTGATGCAGATGCTGGAGAATTATGGAGAGGCAGCCAGGGCTTGTCAGCCGTAATCCCATTAGTGGGAGCCCCTCTGGAACTACCCTCGAGAACCCAGAAACTCTGATATGTAACAGGGTCATTCAGATACCTGGGAATGTACATAAATAGTGACCCTAGAGCCTGTGGGATAGCAGTATTACTTCTCTCCTCCTGAAGATCAAGAGACATTTGGGCAGGTGGAGCACCCACCCCGGAATATGTTAGGGCTTATCTCACTCTTTAAAATAGTGGTACTTCCACAATTGCTTTATGTTCTACAGAACTACCTCTTTATGGTCCCCCACTCTGGTTCACTGAGTTGCAGGCCAGTGTTAACACCTACATTTGAGGGGCGGTAGAACTGAAATTATAATTTTGGGCGGCTCAGTTGTTTTTGAGTAATAACTGGATATTTGGAGACTGGGTGACCCGACCACAAGACTTGAACCTAACCAGGAAAGCCCCTGGCTGTACAGGGAGGCCCTCCCCGCAGACCTTTCGGAGCTCATGGCCATCCCCATCTACAGCGGGAGAGCAGCATTGAGATGGATCGGTCGGGAATAGAGTGCTCACCAGGGAGGCATCATTATGGATGGACAAGTGGCTTTCCAAATCAGCTGGGCTCCAAGGTTTTCAAAAATGGGATACGCTAGGAATTTCCAAGCTGGGGGATGTCTGGCAGTCTGATCATATGATATCCGACGAACAACCAACGGCTGAATATGATTTGCATAAATCACAATTTTTCCTTTATCTACAACTTCTCCATGTGCTAGACAAACACAAGCTGCAGCCATAACACTCCCATAGTATAGCCCCCTAGAGGCCAGATTTACAATGGCAGCTATAGAGGGAAATGCATCTCTGGCTTATATAGCTCCATGGTGTGCAACGTCCCTGACCCATTTATCAGATTATGAGAGTGTTTTAATAACTAAATCTTCCTAATTTTTTATTCATGTCTTTGGTACTCTCTTCAGTATCTCACTCTCATTTCTGATTCTGTTGGCCTGGCAGTTATGTCAATGAAGAGTTTAGAGCTATTGATGTCCAAAAGGCTTAGCCCTTAGCTTTACAATGTGTGCTAATCATTGGAAACACAGTATGGACAGAGGTAGGGATATTCCAAGCGATTTGCTATGCTTGCTAGCTACATTGTGTTTACATGTCAAGTCAAGGTAGAAAGTCTTCAGTACTGAAGTGCTTACAGAGCTGAGAGTACTGAGATAGGGTTGGAAGGAGGAGGATTATATCAAAGACTCTCAGAGGTTTTGATATTGATTCTTG
>CAWUFW010023292.1:0-78282 GCA_963921515.1 Calotriton arnoldi
TTTGTGTGCTTTGGATTCAGTTACACGTATTGCTGGCTGAAAGATACAGCACTGAGGTCTCTCCTTATAACAGGTGAGTAAATCGGAATTCGTATTTCGGCTGATTTTAGAGGAATATTTGTATGTTTCAAAAATCAACACTTAGAAACTTTTTCAGCAAAAAGCAGGCAATGATATCCTATGGAAGGAAATTCAAGTTACTGGTAAGTACGGTTAAAATTACTTTTGAGGATCAGTACTGGGCTGAAAGATGCAGCACTGAGGTCTCTCCTGATAACAGATGAGTAAATCGGAATTCGTGATTTCTGCTGATTTTAGATGAATATTTTAAAGTTCCAAAACTCCACACTTAGAAGAATTTCCAAGTGAAACCAGTCAATGTTAGCCTATGGAAGGAAATTCAAGTTACCGGTAAGTACGGTTAAAATTACTTTTCAGGACCAGTACTGGGCTGAAAGATACAGCACTGAGGTCTCTCCTGATAACAGGTGAGTAAATCGGAATTCGTATTTCGGCTGATTTTAGATGAATATTTTAAAGTTCCAAAACTCCACACTTAGAAGAATTTCCAAGTGAAACCAGTCAATGTTAGCCTATGAAGGAAATTCAAGTTACCGGTAAGTACGGTTAAAATTACTTTTGAGGATCAGTACTGGGCTGAAAGATGCAGCACTGAGGTCTCTCCTGATAACAGGTGAGTAATCGGAATTCGTATTTCGGCCTGATTTTAGAGGAATATTTTAAAGTTCCAAAACTCCACACTTAGAAGAATTTCCAAGTGAAACCAGTCAATGTTAGCCTATGAAGGAAATTCAAGTTACCGGTAAGTACGGTTAAAATTACTTTTGAGGATCAGTACTGGGCTGAAAGATGCAGCACTGAGGTCTCTCCTGATAACAGGTGAGTAAATCGGAATTCGTATTTCGGCTGATTTTAGAGGAATATTTTAAAGTTCCAAAACTCCACACTTAGAAGAATTTCCAAGTGAAACCAGTCAATGTTAGCCTATGAAGGAAATTCAAGTTACCGGTAAGTACGGTTAAAATTACTTTTGAGGATCAGTACTGGGCTGAAAGATGCAGCACTGAGGTCTCTCCTGATAACAGGTGAGCAAATCGGAATTCGTATTTCGGCTGATTTTAGAGGAATATTTTAAAGTTCCAAAACTCCACACTTAGAAGAATTTCCAAGTGAAACCAGTCAATGTTAGCCTATGAAGGAAATTCAAGTTACCGGTAAGTACGGTTAAAATTACTTTTGAGGATCAGTACTGGGCTGAAAGATGCAGCACTGAGGTCTCTCCTGATAACAGGTGAGTAAATCGGAATTCGTATTTCGGCTGATTTTAGAGGAATATTTTAAAGTTCCAAAACTCCACACTTAGAAGAATTTCCAAGTGAAACCAGTCAATGTTAGCCTATGAAGGAAATTCAAGTTACCGTAAGTACGGTTAGAAATTACTTTTGAGGATCAGTACTGGGCTGAAAGATGCAGCACTGAGGTCTCTCCTGATAACAGGTGAGTAAATCAGAATTCAGTATTTCGGCTGATTTTAGAGGAATATTTGCACAATGGTGAAGGGAGGGGCGGGGCCTGAGGTGACATCTGTGCAAACGCGCCCGTGGCGCGTTTTAGGTTGGGGGATTAAGTCCCCTTGAATCATGAGGGTCCCTACGGGCCAACTAGCCCACCAGGAACCTCCAGTATGCGCCAGGGGCTGCGTTGCAGAGACATGTACAGAGGCCACACCCCTTTACACCTCTCTGCAACGCAGCTCTGTGGCGCTTTCTGCACGTACCTGTTGGGCTAGTTGGCCCCAGGGACCCTCAGGATTGAAGAGGATTTAATTCCCCATCTTAAAACGCGCCACGGGGCCTGTTTGCACACATGTCACCTGAAGCCCCGCCCTCCTTCACCACTGTGCAAACGCGCCCGTGGCGCGTTTTAAGTCGGGGGATTAACTCCCTTGAATCCTGAGGGTCCCTGGGTGCAACTAGCCCACCATATACCTCCAAAAGCGCCATAGAGCTGCGTTGCAGAGAGGTGTAAAAGGGGCGTGGCCTCTGTACACCTCTCTGCAAGGCAGCCCCTGGCGCATACTGGAGGTTCCTGGTGGGCTAGTTGGCCCCCAGGGACCCCCAGTATTCAAGGGGAATTGTCCTCTTCTGCAAACGCGCCAGGGGCGCGCTTGCAGAGTGGTGAAGGAAGGGGCGGGGCCTACGGGCCCGATCGTTTTTTTTTTTTTCCTGAAGGGGGCTGTGTGGCCCTCCTTCCTTTTCCTATTTTTAGGCCCTGGGGACCCCATCCCCCAGGGCCTTACTCCCTTTTCAAAATTAAAATAAAAATAAAAAAACGGGAAGGGGCCGCGTGGCCCCCTTCCCTGGGCCTGTATTGGCCCCGGGGACCCCATCCCCCGGGCATGGCCTCTTCTTTTTTATTTGGAGGGGGCTGCGTGGCCCCCTCCTCAGGCCATTTCAAGGCCCCGGGACCCCATCCCCCGGGGCCGGCCTTGCACTTTTTTTAAATTTTTGTTACTTTGGGGAGGGGCTGCGTGGCCCCCTCTCTGGCATCTTATGGCCCCGGAGACCCCATCCCCCGGGGCCTGGCCTCCGTTAGGGACTGTGGGGGTCCCCAAACCCCCCACAGTCCCGTCGGCTCCCCGTGTCCTACGGAGCCGGCATAGCTTTACACATGGGGAGCAGCTAACATGCTGCTCCCCATGTGTAAAGCAGTCGGCTTTGGATATTGGAAGAGAGAGCAGGTTTCCTGCCTCTCTTCCAATATCCAAAGCAAGTTTGAATGACAGGACGGGAGCCGCGAGGCTCCCGTCCTGTCATTGCAAACAGCAGTGTCCCGGGTAGGCACCGGGACACTGCAGGAGCCGGCCCTGGGGGTGGCAGTCCCCAGGGCCACCAGAGGCTCCAGGAGGGGGCCGCGCGGCCCCCTCCCTACATTTTGAAAGCCCCGGGGAGGTGGTGGTCCCTGGGGCTCTGGGGTCCAAAACGGACCCCCATTTTAATTTTTCTTAGTGCCCCGGGGAGGTGGTGGTCCACCGGGCATGTGGGGGCTGGAGCCCCCCACACAGGTTTTTAAATAAAAGAAGCCCCGGGAGGTGGCGGTCCTCGGGGCTGCGGGAGGGCTCAGAGCCCTCCCGCACCATTATACATAAAGCCCCGGGGGTGGTGGTCCCGGGGCTTGGGGCCCTTAGAGGCCCCGCACACATAAAATTAACCCTCCCCCAGCATGCCCCCGGGACTTGGCCCACCCGGGGGCCAATTAACATCGAAGCGCGGTAGACCGCGCTTCGTTTTTGTTTTTTTCGGCAGGATTTGCGCTCCCTGAGCACATCCTGCCGATTTTTAAAAAAAAATATATATTTTTTTTGCCCAGGGGTCCTTGTGGGACCCCCTGAGCAGACCTAGGGGTCAGGGTGTTTCTACCCTGCTCCCTTTGTGCGCTTTGCGCACTTGTTTCTGTCCCTCGGTTCTACCGAGGGACAAAATGGCTGCCAACACTTCCTGATTTGGAGTGTTGACAGCCAATTAACATAAAGCTCGTGCTCGGGAGGATCCGCGGCCCTAGATATCACTATCTTTTTACTTTTGATTTTCTCAGCAACTACTGAACGGATTTACAACATTTAACAAAAAGGGTTCTTTCTGAAACAAGAACTACCTCTTTGCCAAATTTGGTGTAATTCCGTTCAGCAGTTCGGGCTGTAGCCGTGTCTAAAGTTTCCTATGGAAAATTGCATGGGGAAAACGCGCTTTGGGACCCCCTTTTTCTCGGCCCCCGCTGACGAATCCCCCGAGACTTTCAGGGTAGGAGCGGACCGGAGCGGGCCATAAAGTTTGAAAATTTTGCGAAGATACGTCAACCGGCAAGAGAGTTATTTCAAATAGAATGTCATGGATTTCCTATGGATAATAGGTTGTAACTATAACTATCTACTGGCGACCGCCAGTAGATAATATATATATATATATATATATGACCAAGACTCCGGCTGGAGTCGAAACGCGTCGTTTTTGTGCCCACAGAATAAATGCATATTGAAAAACTGCTACCGGCGTGGCTCGTAATCCTTCACCACGGAATCAGGGGTGAGAGAAATCTGATATATATATATATATATATATATATGTATATATTATCTACTGGCGGTCGCCAGTAGATAGTTATAGTTAGGACCTTTATCCATAGGAAATCTGCAACATTCTATTTGAAATAACTCTTGCGCCGGTTGACGAATCTTCGCGAAAGCTTCCAACTTGTTGGGCGCTCCGCTCCACTCCTACCCTGAAAGTCTCGGGTTGATTCGTCAAGCGGGGCCGAGAAAAGGGGGTCCCAAAACGCGTTTTCTCCGTTTTCTCCATGTTAATTCCCATAGGAAATTTTAGCCACTGGCTACAGCCCGAACTGCTGAACGGAATTACACCAAATTTTGCAAAAAGGTAGCGCTTGGTTCAGAAAGCGACCTTTTTTTAAATGGTGTCAATCCGTTCAGTAGTTGCGGAAAAATTCAAAAAATAAGAGTGAAAAATCGATTTCCCATAGGAAACTTTATGCAAGGCTACAGCAAAAACTGCTGAACGGAATTAAACCAAATTTGGCAAAAAGGTAGTGCTTGGTTCAGAATCACCCTTTTTAAAAATGGTGTAAATCCGTTCAGTAGTTACTGAGAAAATCCAAAATAAAAGTTTCGATATTTAGAGGCACGGAGGATCCGCGCACCTTCCCGACCACGAGCTGCATGCTAATTGGCTGTCAACACTCCAAACCAGGAAGTGTTGGCAGCCATCTTGTTCCTCGGCAGAACCGAGGAACAAGAAATCAGTAAACGCACAAAGGGTGCAGGGTAGAAACACCCTGACCCCTAGGGTCTGCTCAGGGGTCCCACAAGGACCCCCTGGGCAGAAAAGCTTGTTTTTTTAAACTCGGCGGGATGCGCTTAGGGTGCGCGGATCCCGCCGATTAAAAAAAAGAAACAAGTGCGCAAAACGCACAAAGGAGGCAGGGTAGAAACACCCTGACCCCCTAGGTCTGCTCAGGGGGTCCCAAAAGGACCACCTGGGCAGAAAAAAGCATTTTTCAAAAACCAAATCGGCGGGATGCGCTTAGGTGCGCGAATCCCGCCCAAAAAACGAAGCGCTGGTCTCCGCGCTCGTTGTTAATTGGCCCCGGGTGGGTTAAGTCCCGGGGGCATGGGGGGTATTTATAATATGTGGGGCCTCTAAGGCCTCCTAAGCCCCGGGGACCGCCACCCCGGGCTTTAAAATAATGGTGCGGAGGGCTCTCGGCCCTCCCGCAGCTCCGGGGCCCGCCACCTCCCTGGGCTTCTTTATTAATTTTTTTAAATTACCTGTGTGGGGAGCTCGAGCCCCCACATGCCCCGGGGACCGCCACCTCCCGGGGCACTAAATATTCCATATGGGGGTCCATTACGGACCTCCAGAGCCCCGGGGACCACCACCTCCCCGGGCTTTGTCAACGGAGGGAGGGGGCCGCGCAGCCCCCTCCTGGAGCCTGTATTGGCCCTGGGGATCACCACCCCCAGGGCCGGCTCCTGCAGTGTCCCGGGTGCCTACCCCGGGACACTGTAGCTTGCTATGACAGGACGGGAGCCTCGCGGCTCCCGTCCTGTCATAGCAACTGCTTTGGATATTAGCCGAGAGCAGGGAAACCTGCTCTCGCTTCCAATATCCAGCAATTAGCTTTCCACATGGGGAGCTGCATGTTAGCAGCCCCCATGTGGAAAGTAATGCCGGCTCCCGCAGGAGGCGGGGAGCCGGCAGGGTCCGTGGGGAGTTGGGGTCCCCCACGGACCCCAAAGATAGGGCCAGCCCCGGGGGATGGGGTCCCCGGGCAAGTAGTGGCCCGGGAGGGGGCCACGCGGCCCCCTCCCCCAAAAATAATAATAAAAATAAAATAAAAATAAAGGCCTGCCCCGGGGATGGGGTCCCCGGGGCAAAAGGAGGCCTGAGGAGGGGGCCACGCAGCCCCCTCCTTAAAAATTTATTTAAAAGTGTGGCCATGCCCCGGGGGATGGGGTCCCCGGGGCCGGATTCAACCATGGGAGGGGGCGACGCGGCCCCCTTCCTGTTTCATAAAAAAAAAGGGATAAGGCCCTGGGGAATGGGGTCCCCAGGGCCCAAAAATAGGAAAAAGTAAGGGGGCCACACAGCCCCCTTGGGGAAAAAAAAAACGATCGGGCCGCAGGCCCCGCCCCTTCCTTTACCACTCTGCAAACGCGCCCCTGGCGCGTTTGCAGATGGGGAACGAATTCCCTTCAATACTGGGGTCCCTGGGGCCAACTAGCCCACCAGGAACCTCCAGTATGCGCCAGGGGCTGCATTGCAGAGAGGTGTACAGAGACCACGCCCCTTTTACACCTCTCTGCAACGCAGCTCTGTGGCGCTTTTGGAGGTACATGGTGAGCTAGTTGGCCCCCAGGGACCCTCAGGATTCAAGGGGACTTAATCCCCCAACTTAAAACGCGCCACGGGGCGCGTTTGCACAGTGGTGAAGGGAGGGGCGGGGCTTCAGGTGACATGTGTGCAAACAGGCCCCGTGGCGCATTTTAAGATGGGGAATTAAATCCCCTTCAATCCTGAGGGTCCCTGGGGGCCAACTAGCCCACCAGGTACCTCCAGTAAGCGCCACGGAGCTGCGTTGCAGAGTGTTGTAAAAAGGGGCGTGGCCTCTGAACACCTCTCTGCAACGCAGCTGTCTGGGGCATACTAGAGGTATCTGGTGGGCTAGTTGGCCCCTAGGGACCCTCGGGATTGAGAAGGAATTCATTCTCCAACTTAAAACGCGCCACTGGGTGTGTTTGCAGACATGTCACCTCAGGCCCCACCCCCTTCCTTCACCATTGTGCAAATATTCCTCTAAAATCAGCCGAACTACGAATTCCGATTTACTCACCTGTTATCAGGAGAGACCTCAGTGCTGCATCTTTCAGCCCAGTACTGATCCTGAAAAGTAATTTTAACCGTACTTACCAGTAACTTGAATTTCCTTCCGTAGGATATCATTGCCTGCTTTTTGCTGAAAAAGTTTCTAAGTGTCGATTTTTGAAACATACAAATATTCCTCTAAAATCAGCCGAAATACGAATTCAGATTTACACACCTGTTATCAGGAGAGACCTCAGTGCTGCATCTTTCAGCCCAGTACTGATCCTGAAAAGTAATTTTAACCGTACTTACCAGTAACTTGAATTTCCATCCATAGGATATCATTGCCTGCTTTTGCTGAAAAGTTTCTAAGTGTCGATTTTTGAAACATACAAATATTCCTCTAAAATCAGCCAAAATACGAATTCCGATTTACTCACCTGTTATCAGGAGAGACCTCAGTGCTGCATCTTTCAGCCCAGTACTGATCCTGAAAAGTAATTCTAACCATACTTACCAGTAACTTGAATTTCCTTCCATAGGCTAACATTGACTGGTTTCACTTGGAAATTATTGTGTGTGCAGTTTTGGAACTTTATAATATTCCTCTAAAATCAGCCGAAATAGGAATTCCAATTTACTCACCTGTTATCAGGAGAGACCTCAGTGCTGCATCTTTCAGCCCAGTACAGATCCTGAAAAGTAATTCTAACCGTACTTTACCAGTAACTTGAATTTCCTTCCATAGGCTAACATTGACTGGTTTCACTTGGAAATTCTTCTAAGTGTGGAGTTTTGGAACATTATAATATTCCTCTAAAATCAGCCGAATCTACGAATTCCGATTTACTCACCTGTTATCAGGAGAGAACCCAGTGCTGCATCTTTAGCCCAGCACTGACCCTGATAAGTAATTCTAACCGTACTTACCAGTAACTTGTATTTCCTTCCATTGGAATCCATTGTCTTGTTTTCCGCAGAAAAGTTTCAAAGTGCCTTTTTCACAAACTACAAATATTCCTTAAAAATCGCCTGTATGACTTAAACGCATTCTTTCAACTGTTTACAGGAGATGCACCAGTGCTGGATCCAGGATCCACCACTGAGTAAGAAAAAGTAACGATAACACTACTTACCTGCTAAGTGAATTTCCTCCCATAGGATAACATTGGTGATTCTATGTGAAAAAGTTTCTAAGTGTCAACTTTTAAAATACAATAATATTCCTTAAAAATCACTACTGTAACCAAAACGTTTTTACTCAACTGTTTACAGGAGATGTCCCAGGACTGAATCTAGGATCCAGTCCTGTGGTTAGAAAAGTAATCCATAAAGTAACTAATTGCATTTAACTAGAAATTCACATTGAGCTCAATGTTGCATTGTGTTTGAAATTGTGTTGCCCATTGCAACAACTGTAACTACTCTACTTAAAAGTCTATTGCCTATTTGCAAAGTATTTAAACTAAAGTAATTCATTCTGAGAAAGTATATTTTGTAATGTAATGTATAATGTAATAACAATGTAATTTAAAAAATAAAATATCTAAAAATAAATAGTTTAAAAAAATTTAGTAAATCAGTATCAAAAAAATAAATATAACAATTAATACATTTAAAAATTGTCATTTACAAAACCTTTGAAATTCACTGAAAAAACCATAGGTTTCAGGCACGTTATAGTTAGAAATTAGCATTTAAAAAACCTTTGAAATTCACTGAAAAAACCATAGGTTTCAGGCACGTTATAGTTAGAAATTAGCATTTAAAAAACCTTTGAAATTCACTGAAAAAACCATAGGTTTCAGACACGTTATAGTTAGAAATTAGCATTTAAAAAACCTTTGAAATTCACTGAAAAAACCATAGGTTTCAGACACGTTATAGTTAGAAATTTGCATTTAAAAAACCTTACAAATTCACTGAAAAAACCATAGGTTTTAGGGACAGTTATAGTTAGTTGGACATTGCACTTGTACAAAACCCGTGAAATTCCCCCGTTATAGTTAGTTCAGCTAACTATAACTCGCGCCCCCGCAATGCACTGCTGATGACGTCACATATTACATCACTCATGACATGGTCAGTGACATCACTGATGACATCTCAAATGACATCACTGATGACATCATCCACGGGATAATCTGATGCACCTCCTCACACCCTAATATAACCTTTGATACACCCACTCTAAATTACAGACTGCCATTCGCAAAACCATAGACACTCCAACACCAATAACTACATACCCACTCATTGATTCTTAGGTCTACAAACACATCCACTCACTCACCTGTACAATGACTCATACTTACGGTCACTCAGTACATGACTATCATATGCGCTCATACTCCTATATAGACACTCAAACACCGCCACTCATCCATAGAGGTACTCACACACCTAGTCAGTCATGCAAATAATTAAACACACTGCCATTTACTCACCTATACAGTTATACACACACCAGCTCACTTACTCATACAAATACTAGCACATTCTTACGCTCTTATACAATCACTGATGCAAGCACACACTCATCCATACAGTCACTCTCACAATCACACACTCTCGCTAATAGCTATTTATATACTCCAACACACATATATACTGCCTTTCACATATGTAGTTACTCACACATGTACCACTGGGACATACATTCACTCACTAATACACTCTTACACACACTTACCCACCCATACAGTCTATCACAGATGCACTCTTGAAACCATCCACCCAGTGAATCACCCACTCACACATCTATGCACAGAGTCGCACCCACCCCACCCACACAAACACTCAGGCACCCATACAGATACTCAGACAACCAATCAATAACTCATATAGACACTCATGTAGCTATTCACAAACCCATGCAGCCACTTACACAGCAACAGACAGACGGATACAGACATTCACCCAGTTTACTCACTAACCCATGCATTCAGTAAGATACGTTTAATCACTCACTTATAGAGTTAGTCACGCACCTACTAAATCATCCATACAGACACTTATACACCCACTCATTCTTCAATACGCCTTTCCCTATATATATTAAAAATATTTAAACTTTACAGAAACACACAGTCACTGGATGATGTCATCAGTGATGTCATCAGTGATGTCATTTGAGATGTCATCAGTGATGTCATCAGTGATGTCACTGACCATGTCATGAGTGATGTAATATGTGACGTCATCAGCAGTGCATTGCGGGGGCGCGAGTTATAGTTAGCTGAACTAACTATAACGGGGAATTTCACGGGTTTTGTACGAGTGCAATGTCCAACTAACTATAACTGTCCCTAAAACCTATGGTTTTTTCAGTGAATTTGTAAGGTTTTTTAAATGCAAATTTCTAACTATAACGTGTCTGAAACCTATGGTTTTTTCATTGAATATATATATACACACATACATATATACATATCTATATATATACATATATATGTGCGTATATATACGACCATATATACATATACACACACTGGAAAAAACAAAGGTTACAGAGATGTTACAGTTAGGCTCAGATTTCACTAATACAAAACCATAGAAATTTAGCAGTTATATTTACCTGAGCAAATTATATTGTACGGCCCAGCAATGCACTGCTTATGACCTCACATATTACAGCACTCATGACATGGTCAGTGATATCATTGATGACATCTCAAATTACATCAGTGATGTCAATCACTGATGACATCATCCAGTGAGTGTGAGTGTTTTCTAAAAGTTTCTGAGTGTCAAAGTTATATATTAAGATACTACAAAAGTTAAATGAGTATAGTTTGTGTACTACTAAAGAGTGATACTATTTGTAACACATTTTATGTGAATGGCTATGTGAGAGTGTATATCCATGAGTGAGTGGGCATATGGATGAGTTAGTGGCTGTGTGGGTGGCTGTGTGGGTGAGTGAGTGGGTGTGTCAGGGGTGCATGGGTGAGTGAGTGGGTATGTCAGGGTCTGTATAGGTGAGTGATGGGGTATGAGTGGCTTTATGCGTGAGTTAGTGGGTGCATAACTGTTGTATGGATGAGTGAGTGGGTGTGTGAGTGACTGTATGGGTGAGTGAGTGAATGTGAGAGTGTCCGTATGGGTGAGTGTGTGCTTGTATCAGTGACTGCATAGGTGAGTGAGTACGTGTTAGTATCTGTATGAGTAAGTAAGTGGATGTGTGAGCAATTATGGTTGAGTGAAGGGCTGTATGATTGACTGTATGGGTGAGTGAGTAGGTGTGTGAGTAGCTTAATAGGTGGCTGACTCAGTGGGTAAGTGGCTGTATAGGTGTATGAGTGAGTGTGTTAGTGTTTGTATGTCTGTTTGACTGGATGTGTGAGTGAGTGGGTGCATTAGTGGCTTTATGCGTGAGTTAGTGATTGTGTGAGTACCTGTATGAGTGACTGGATGTGTGAGTGGCTCTATGAATCATTGAGTGAGTGTGTGAGTACTTGTATGGGTCTGTGAATGGGATTGTGAGTTGTTGTGTGGAAGTGGATATATGTGAGTGTATAGGGGTGTGAGTGGTTCGGTGGATGATGCCATCGGTGATATTATCAGTGATGTCATTTGCAATGCCATCAGTGATGTCACTGACCATGTCATGAGTGATGTAATATGTGAGGGCATAGGCAGTGCATTGCGGCATCGTAAGTTATAGTTACCTCAGGTAACTATAACTGCTGAATTTCTATGGTTTTGTACGAGTGAAATCTGAGCCTAACTAAAACACCCCTGTAACCTTTGTTTCTTCAGGTAATTTCTAAGGGGCATATTATCAAGAACTGCGTTAAAATTATCGCCGGTTTAGCGGCAGAAAACTGCCGCTAAAGCGGCGATAATGGGCTTGATAATATGCCCTGAGAATTCAATAGAAGCCCATGTTTACACCAGAACATGGACTTCTATTGGAATTCTCAAGGGCATATTATCAAGCCCATTATCGCCGCTTTAGCAGCAGTTTTCTGCCGCTAAACCGGCGATAATTTTTAACGACGTTCTTGATAATATGCCCCTAAGTGTTTTAAAATTCTATTTCCTAACGACCCTGTGACCTTTGGTATTTTCAGTTAATTTCTATATTTTTTTGGTTCTATTTCCTAACTATAATGTCCCTGTAACCTTTGGTGTTTTAAGTGAATTTCTAAGGAATTTTTAAATGTATTTCCTAAATGTAACCACTAACCTTTGACAGTGAGTGTTTGAGTGAGTGCATGAGTGTCTCAGTAAGTCTGTGAGTGAATGTGTGAGTCTCTTAGTGGGTGTGTGAGTCAGTGTGAGAGTGTCTGAGTGGGTCTGTGAGTGGGTGTGTGAGCATTTGACTGCACTGTTTTGCCCTCTTCTGCTTGTCTGTTAGTTTTCTGCCTTTTTCTTCTCACTTCTGACCTTTATTTTGCCTCTTTCTGCTCATTGCTGACCTTTATTCTGCTTCTTTGTGCTCGTTTATCACCTTTATTTTATTTTATTTTGCCTCTTTCTGCTCATTTCTGACCTTTATTTTGCCTCTTTTTGCTTGTTTATCACCTTTCTCATATCTTTATCAGACCTTGATCAGACCTTTATTTTGCATCTTCCTGCTCATTGCCGACCTGCATTTTGCCTATTTCTGCTCATTTCTCACCTGTGTTTTGCCTCTTCTGCTCGTTTCTGATCTCTATTTTGCCTCTTTCTGCTTGTTGCTGACCTTTTATTTTGCATCTCACTGCTTGTTTCTGATATCTATTTTGCTTCTTTCTGCTCATTGCTGACCTCTATTTTTCCTCTTTCTGACCTTTATTCAGCTTCTTTCTGCTCATTTCTGACCTTTATTCAGCCTCTTTTTTCTGGTGTCTCAGATTTTTTGGCTCTTTCTGCTCATTGCTTGCCTTTATTTTGCCTCTTTCTGCTCATTTCTAACCTTTACTTTGCCTCTTTCTGCTCATTGATGACCTTAATTCTGCCTCTTTCTGCTTGTTTCTGAACCTTATTCTGCCTCTTTCTGCTTGTTTCTCACCTTTATCTTGCCTCTTTCTGCTCGTTGCTGACCTTTATTCTTCCTCTTTCTGTTCATTTCTGTCATGTATTCTGCCTCTTTATGACCTTTATTCTGCCTCTTTCTGCTTGTTTCTCACCTTTATCTTGCCTCTTTCTGCTCATTTCTCACTTTTTTTGGGCTCCTTCTGCTTGTTGCTGACCTTTATTTTGCTTCTGTCTGACCTTTAGTCTGCCTCTTTCTGCTAGTTTCTCACCTTTATCATGCCTCTTTCTGCTTGTTTCTGACCTTTAATCAGCCCCCTTCTGCTTGTTTCTCACCTTTATTTTGCCTCTTTCTGCTCATTTCTGACCTCTATTTTGCCTCTTTCTGCTCGTTGCTGGCCTTTATTTTTCTTCTTTCGGCTCCTTTCTGACCTTTATTCTGCCTCTTTTGCTCGTTTCTCACCTTTATTTTGCCTCTTGCTGCTGTTTTCCCACAGGACTGCATTGGGAGCCTCAAGGTCCCCTTATTTCTTCCAGCTCCCCGCCTCCTGCAGGCGTTCCTACTGCATGGAGGGAGCTCCTCAAAGGCAGCTCCCTCCATGCAGAAGCAATCCTTTCATCTGTTTCCATGCCCACTTGATAGAGGGCAGGGAAACAGACAAAACCTCCACTTCCAGCAAGAGAGAGCATTTTGTCAGGTCTCGCTTGCTGGAAGCGGAGTGTTTGCTCTGACTTGGTGGGTGCTGTCAAAGCTTCTGCCAAGTCACAGCAAACTGCTATGTCCCGGGGGTGGGCACCCTGGGACAGAGCAGAAGCCAGCCCTGGGAGGTCGTGGTCCCCAGGGACATTATTGGCTCCAGGAGGAGGCCACGTGGTGGCCCCCTCATTTTGTGAGCATGGGCTGGCTCTGTGGTCGTGGTGGTTCCTGGGGCCATATATGGCAATGGAAGGGGGCTGTGTGGCCCCCTCCTACTTTTAAAATGGTATTCTGGCCCCGGGAAGGTGGTGGTCCCTCGGGGCCTGGGGGGTCTGCGAGTCTCCCCCTTTACTATCAAGTTTGTCCCGGGGAGGTGGTGGTCCCCAGGCATGTGGTCCCCCGTAACACAAAGATAACCTCCAGGGAGGTGGTGGTCCCCTCCTTTTTTATATTCTTCATCCCCCAGGTCCTGGCCCAAACAGGAGCTAAACATTAGAGAAGCACAGGAGCCCGCACATCATTCTTTTTTAATTTTTTGGCGGGAGCCATGGATCCAGCATGACTCCAGCCAAAAAAGTGCTTTTTTGCCCAGGCGAGTTTTTTACGGAACCCCCCCCCAGAGGCCTAGGTAATCAGGGTATTCATAACCTGCCCTTTTCACTTGTGGGACTCCCCTGAAGCTGAGTCCCAAGAAGGTTTCCAACACTTCCTGGTTGAAGTGTTGGCAGCCTATCACATTTCAGCACAGGGCCTGTCGAGTCCTCGGAGGGTCTGCTTCCCTATACATACAAATTTGATTTTTTTTTCAATTTCTCAAAAACTGCTAGACAGATTTTCACCAAATAGAAAAGAGGGTTCTTTCAGGACCAAGAGCTACCTTTCTGCCACATTTGGTGTAATTCCATCCAGCAGTTCAGGCTGTAGTCGCAACTAAAGTCTCTATGGGAATGAACATGGGAAACAAACTTTTTTTGACCCCCCCACTTTCTCGCCCCCACACTTGATGGATTGCCCCAAATCTTTCCATATACAACAAGAACCACCAGGGCACTTTTTTGGGAACATTTTGTGAAGATTTGTCAACCGTCACCAAAGATATAAGCAAGTCAAAAAACACTTTTCCTGTGGAAACATGGTCCAAATTCCTCTTGTTTTGTATGAGTGAAATCTAAGCCTAACTATAATGTCTCTGTAACCTTTAATTTTTTCAGTGAACTTCTAGGTTTTTAAAATTCTATTTCTTAACTATAACGTCCCTGTAACTATTGGTCTGTTAAGTGAATTTCTATGTTTTTTTTTAACTAGTAGTCGCATTTGCAGAGTGTTGAAAAAAGGGGCGGGCCTATGACCAGCTCTCAGGAATCCCACTGTGTGGGACTTTCTGGATGTAACAGGAGGAGTTCTTGGTCCCCAAGGACCATCAGCATCCAAGAGTACTTCATCCCCCAACCAGTAGTGCACCAGAAGGAACATTTTCAGAGTGATGGAGATAGGAGGAGGGGCCTCCAACCAGCTCTCAGCTATCGCTCTGTGTGGGGCTTACTGGAGATAACAGGATGGGTGGCCCCCTTCCCAGGCCAATTTCAGTCTCGGGGACCCATCAACCACGGCCTGGCCTTTCTCACCTGGTGGAGGATGGCCATGCAGCCCCACTCCATGGGCTGATTGTGGCCCCAGGGACCCCATCCTCTGGGGCAAGGACATGTCTGCTGGGTGCCCTCAGGGCTCCCAGTCTCCACTGGGACCAAGGAAGGAGCCTGAATGCCCCCGCAGTCCCTGCCAGCACCCTGCCTCCTGCAGATATTGGGAGCTGCTAAACATGCAGCTTCCTCTGTCTAAAAGCAATTCTGCTCAGTTTCCAGCAAGCGACTGCATTTTTGGCTCAAGGTGGGGGGACAGCACAGCCCCCCTCCTTTCTTGTATGAGGGCCTGCCCCGGGGAGGTGGTGGTCCCTCTGATTTTATTACTATTAGCTCCAGGGAGGTAGCGGTCCCTGTGGCTGAGGGGGAGGCCATACAGTCCTCCCCCGCATTAAGTTTAATGTCCCCGAGCAGGTGGTGGTCCCTGGGGCTTTTACAGAGCATTGGAGGGGGGCTCATACACCCCTCTCCTGATTTTCTTTAATGCCTGCATGCCCCGGGGATTTGGCCCACCTGGGGGCTTCTTTGAAAAGATCCATGGATCCACCCACAAATTTTCAGCAAAATTGATGAAAAAACATGTTTTTAACCCTCAGCAGGGTCCCTTTCAGACCCCACTACCAGTTCTGGGGGGTCGGGTAGTCCTACCCTGCCCCTCTTTGATTATTTACTTTGTGTGGAACTCAGCTCAAGCCGAGTCCCAAGATGGCTGCGAACACTTCCTGGTTGAAGTGTTAGCAGCCAATCAGATTATAGCACGGTGACTGTTGGATCCACAGAGGATCCGCATCCCTAGATTTACAAAATTGTTTTCCAGTTAATAATATCTCCCAAACTTCTGAAACGGATTTACACCAAATCACAAAAAGTACGATCTGCGTACCATCATCTAGCTTCCTGCCAAATTTTGGAGTCATTTCATCCAGCAGTTCAGAGTGTAGGTTTGTTCAAAGGTCGTATGAGAATTAACATGGGGAAAATGTGTTTTGGGACCCCCCCTTTTTTCTTGACCCCTACTTGATTAAAAATGTCATGGATATTCATCAACCGGCACCAAAGATATAGGCCACTGAAAATGACCATTTGGATAGAAATTCCATCCTAACTATAACTACATACTGGCGACTGCCAGTAGGTAGTATATATATGTATATGTATGTATATATATATATTCACTGAAAAACCATAGGTTTCAGGCACGTTATAGTTAGAAATTAGCATTTAAAAACCTTAGAAATTCACTGAAAAAACCATAGGTTTCAGGGACGTTATGGTTAGTTGGACATTTCTCTCGTACAAAACCATAGAAATTCCCCCATTATAGTTAGTTCAGCTAACTATAGCTCGCGCACCCGCAATGCACTGCTGATGACGTCACATATTACATCATTCATGACATGGTCAGTGACATCACTGATGACATCTCAAATGACATCACTGATGACATCAATGATGATATCATCCAAGTGAAAATCTGATGCTCATCCTCACACTTTAATATAACCTTTGATACACCCACTGTAAAATACAGACTACCATTTTTGAAACCATCGACACACCAACACCAGTTACTACATACGCACTCACTGATTCCTACGTCAACACACACATCCACTCATTCACCCATACAATCACTCATACATGCAGTCACTCATCAATACAACAATATCATATGCACTCATACACCTATACAGACACTCACACACCACCACTCATCCAGAGTTACTCACACACCTAGTCAGTCATGCATAGAATCAATCACACTTCCATTTACTCATGTATACAGTTATACACACACCACATCACTTATTCATACAGAAACAAACGCATACTTACTCTCTTATACAATCACTGATACAAGTACACACTCATCCATACAGCCACTCTCACAATCACTGAGTCTCACGTATAGTCATTTATATACTCCAACTCTCCCATACACTGCCTTTTACATATGTAGTTTCTTGGACATGTACCACTGAGACATCCATTCTCTCACCAACACACCCAAACACACACTCACCCACCCATACAGCTGTTTGCACATGCACTCTTGAACCCATACACCCAGTAAATCAACCACTCACACATCTATGCACAGAGTCACACACCTCCCACCCACCCACACACACTCAGACACCCATACAAATACTCAGGCAACCAATCAATAACCCATATAGACACTCATGTAGCTATTGACCAACCCATGCAGCAGCTTACACACCAACAGACAGACTGATACAGACATTCACACATTTCAGTCACTAACCCATGCATTCAGTAAGACACATGTAATCACTCACTTAAACAGTCAGTCACGCACCTACTAAATCCTCCATCCAGACACTTATACAACCAACCATTCTTCAAACACCTTGGCATATATATAATACATATTTAAACTTTAAAGAAAAACACAGTCACTGGATGATGTTATCAGTGATGTCATTTGAGATGTCTTCAGTGATGTCATCAGTGATGTCACTGACCATGTCATGAATGATGTAATATGTGACATCATCAGCAGTGCATTGCGGGTGCGCGAGTTATAGTTAGCTGAACTAACTATAACGGGGAATTTCTATGGTTTTGTACGAGAGAAATGTCCAACTAACCATAACGTCCCTGAAAACTATGGATTTTTCAGTGAATTTCTAAGGTTTTTTAAATGCTAATTTCTAACTATAACGTGCCTGAAACTTATGGTTTTTTCAGTGAATTTCAAAGGTTTTTTAAATGCTAATTTCTAACTATAACATACCAGTCGCGTTTCCAGAGTGGTGGAGAAAGGTGAGCGTGGCCTCCGAAACACCTCTTAGCAATCCCACTGTGTGGGATTTACTGGAGGTAACAGGAGGAGTAGTTAGCCCCCAACGTCAACCTTGGCGGCCAACTATCCCTTTTATTACCACCAGTAAGTCCCACACAGCAGGATTGCTAACTTCTTATATCAGGCCCGCCCCCTCCCTGCACCACTGTGGAAACGTGCCCCCTAGCACGTTGTAAGTTGGGGATTAAGTCCCCTTGAATCCTGAGAGTCCCTGGGGCCAACTAGCCCACCAGGTACCTCCAGGAAGCAGCACAGAGCTGCTTTGCAGAGAGGTGGTCCGAGGCCACTCCCTTTACACCTCTCTGCAATGCAACACTGTGGCGCTTACTGGAGGTACCTGGTGGGCTAGTTGGCCCTCAGGGACCCTCAGAATTCAAGGGGACTTAATCCGCCAACTTAAAACACGCCACAGGACGTGTTTGCACACATGTCACATCAGGCCCGCCCCCTCCCTTCACCACTGTGTAAACGCACCCCGTGGCGCGTTTTAAGTTGGGGGATTAAGTCCCCTTGAATCCTGAGGGTTCCTGGGGTCCAACTAGCCCACCAGGTACCTCCAGTAAGCGCCACAGAGCTGCGTTACAGAGAGGTGTAAAAAGGGGCGGGGCTTCAGACCACCTCTCTGCAACGCAGCTCTGTGGTGCATACTGGAGGTACCTGGTGGGCTAGTTGGCCCCCAGGGACCCCCTGTATTCAAGGGGAATTAATTCCCCAACTTACAACGCGCCACGTTGCAGAGTGATGCACTGAGGGGGCGGGGCCTCCGGCGCGATGCCGTTTTTTAAAAATTATTTTATTTTTTAGAAGGGGGACTGTGTGGCCCTCCTTCTTTTCCTATTTTTTGGGCCCTGGGGACCCCATCCCCCAGGGCCTGACCCCTATTTTGTTTATTTTATTTAAAAAATACGGGAAGGGGGCCGCGTGGCCATTCTCGGCCTCGGGGACCCCATCCCCGGGCATGGCCAGTATTTAAAAAAAATAATGTATTTGGAGGGGGCCACGTGACCCCCTCTTCGAGCCATTTATGGCCATGTGGACCCCATCCCCGAGGCCGGCCTTTCCTTTTTTAAAATTATTTCTTTTTGGGGGGAGGGGGCCGCGTGACCCCCTCCTGAGCCACTTCTAGCCCCAGGGACTCCATCCCCCGGGGCCTGGCCACTCCGTTGGGGACCGTGTGGGGGAGCCCCAATGCCCCCACGGTCCCCCCGGCTCCCCGCCTCCTGCAGGAGCCGGCATTGCTTTTCCACAAGGGGAGCTGCTGACATGACATGCAGCTCCCCTTGTGGAAAAGCAATCTGCTTTGGATTTTGGAAGCGAGAGCAGGAAACCTGCTCCCGCTTCCAAAATCCAAACCAGTGTTTGCTATGACAGGGCAGGAGCCGCACGGCTCCCGCCCTGCCATAGCAAATAGCAGTGTCCCAGGGGTGGGCACCCCGGGACACTGCAGGAGCTGGCCCTGGAGGGTGGTGGTCCCCAGGGCCATCAAGGGCTCCAGGAGGGGGGCCGCGCAGCCCCTCCCTACCAGTGCAAAGCCCGGGGAGGTGGTGGTCCCTAGGGCTCGGGGGTCCGTAATGGACCCCTGCATTTCCATATTTAGTGCCCCACACAGGTTTAAAAAAACAAATAGAGCCCCGGAGAGGTGACGGTCCCCGGGGCTGCGGGAGGGCTGCGTGCCCCCTGCAGTTGTTTCTGAAAGCCCCGGGGAGGTGGTAGACCCCAGGAATCATGGGGGGGATTGGGACCCCCCCACGCATTTGTTTTCACAGTCCCGGGGAGGTGGCGGTCCCCGGGGCTGCGGGGGGCTGCGTGCCCCCCGCAGTTGTTTCTGAAAGCCCTGGGGAGGTGGTGGTCCCCGGGGCAGCGTGGGGGGATTGGGACCCCCCCATGCATTTTTTTTCACAGCCCCGGGGAGGTGGCGGTCCCCGGGGCTACGGGGGGGCCGCGTGCCCCCTGCAGTTGTTTCTGAAAGCCATGGGGAGGTGGTGGTCCCCGGGGCTGCAGGGGCCCCGTGGGCCCCCGCTAATTAATTGGCAATGCCCACGGGACCTGGCCCACCCAGGGGCTTTTTGAACACGAAGCGCGGGAGCCCGCGCTTCGTTTTTTAAAAATAATTTTGGTGAAATTCGTGACCCCAACGCCATTTCCGCCAAAATTATGAAACAAAAATGCTTTTTTTGGCCCTGGGGGTCCTTGTGGGACCCCCTGAGCAGGCCTAGGGGGTCAGGGTGTTTCTACCCTGGATCTTTTATTGTTTTTTAACCTCTTTTTTCTGTTTTCTTGTGACTCGGTTCTACCGAGTCACAAGATGGCTGCCAACACTTCCTGGTTTGGAGTGTTGGCAGCCAATTAGAATAAAGCTCGTGGTCGGGAGGGTTTGCGAACCCTCCTCGGCCACAGATATTGAACCTTTTTCTTTCTTTAATTTCTCAGCAACTACTGAACGGATTTACACCATTTAACAAAAAGGGATCTTTCTGAACCAAGACCTACCTTTTTGCCAAATTTGGTGTAATTCCGTTCAGCAGTTCGGGCTGTAGCTTTGTCTAAAGTTTACTATGGAAAATTACATGGGGAAAACGCGTTTTGGGACCCCCCTTTTTTCTCGGCCCCCGCTTGATGAATCACCCTGAACCTTTCAAGACAGGAGCTGACCGGAGCGCCCCACTAGTTTTGAAACTTTCACAAAGATTCGTCAAACTGCGCCAAAGTTATTGGGGAAACAAAAAACTCTTTTCCTATGGAAACTAGCTCCTAACTATAAGTACCTACTGGCGACCGCCAGTAGGTAATATATATATATATATATACATTTATATATATATACATATATATATATGCCCTTGCTTTGGCGTAATTTCCACCTGGGAGTGCATCCAACCTAGAGGCAGCTCTTTTTGTGTTACATATATATATATATTCACTGAAAAAACCATAGGTTTTAGGGAAAGTTATAGTTAGTTGGACATTGCACTCGTACAAAACCCGTGAAATTCCCCCGTTATAGTTAGTTCAGCTAACTATAACTCGCGCCCCCACAATGCACTGCTGATGACATCACATATTACATCACTCATGACATGGTCAGTGACATCACTGATGACATCTCAAAAGACATCACTGATGACATCATCCAGTGACTGTGTGTTTCTGTAAAGTTTAAATATGTTTAATATATATAGTGAAAGGCGTATTGAAGAATGAGTGTGTGTATAATTGTCTGAATGGATGATTTAGTAGGTGCGTGACTGACTCTATAAGTGAGTGATTAAACGTATCTTACTGAATGCATGGGTTAGTGACTAAACTGTGTGAATGTCTGTATCCGTCTGTCTGTTGGTGTGTAAGCGGCTGCATGGGTTTCTGAATAGCTACATGAGTGTCTACATGGGTTATTGATTGGTTGTCTGAGTATCTGTATGGGTGCCTGAGTGTTTGTGTGGGTGGGGTGTGTGTGACTCTGTGCATACATGTGTGAGTGGGTGATTCACTGGGTGCATGGTTTCAAGAGTGCATCTGTGATGGACTGTATGGGTGGGTGAGTGTGTGTATGGGTGTGTCAGTGAGTGAATGTATATCTCAGTGGTACATGTGTGAGTAACTACATATGTGAAAGGCAGTATATATGTGTGTTGGAGTATATAAATGGCTATAAGTGAGAGTGTGTGATTGTGAGAGTGGCTGTATGGATGAGTGTGTACTTGTATCAGTGATTGTATAAGAGCGTAAGAATGTGCTAGTATTTGTATGAGTAAGTGAGCTGCTGTGTGTATAACTGTATAGGTGAGTAAATGGCAGTGTCATTAATTATTTGCATGACTGACTAGGTGTGTGAGTACCTCTATGGATGAATGGCGGTGTGTGAGTGTCTATGTAGGTGTATGAGTGCATATGATAGTCCTGTACTGAGTGACTGTAAGTATGAGTGACTGTACGGGTGAGTGAGTAGATGTGTGTGTGTAGACCTAAGAATCAGTGAGTGGGTATGTAGTTATTGGTATTGGAGTGTGTATGGTTTTGAGAATGGCAGCCTGTAATTTAGAGTGGGTGTATCAAAAGTTATATTAGGGTGTGAGAAGATGCATCAAATTATCACATGGATGATGTCATCAGTGATGTCATCAGTGATGTCATTCGAGATGTCATCAGTGATGCCATCAGTGATGTCACTGACCATGTCATGAGTGATGTAATATGTGATGTCATCAGCAGTGCTTTGCGAGGCGCGAGTTATAGTTAGCTGAACTAACTATAACGGGGGAATTTCACGGGTTTTGTATGAGTGCAATGTCCAACTAACTATAACTTTCCCTAAAACCTATGGTTTTTTCAGTAAATTTCTAAGGTTTTTTAAATGCTAATTTCTAACTATAACGTGCCTGAAACCTATGGTTTTTTCAGTGAATTTCAAAGGTTTTTAAATGCTAATTTATAACTATAACGTGCCTGAAACCTATGGTTTTTTCAGTGAATTTCAAAGGTTTTTTAAATGCTAATTTTTAACTATAGCGTGCCTAAAACCACTGGTTTTTTCAGTGAGTTTCAAAGGTTTTTTAAATGCTAGTTTCTAACTATGCCTACAGAGGTAGGACATGTGAAGAAAGAAGAAAAAACGCACAGAAACAAGCAAAAGAAATGCAGAAAGAAGCAACAGAAGTCCACAAAGACGAAGAAAACTGCAGGAAGAAGCAAAAGATGTGCAGAAAGAACCAACAGAGGAGCAGAAAGAGGCCTTGTTGCAAAATCATCCTCTGCCCACAACTTTTTCAGACGGGTACTGGTGGTAACTGACTCTGACTAACCAGAGCCAGTGCTATGCTAAAAGACACTTAGAATACAGTGAAAACACCTACATACACTAGGGAACACTATGCGTTGGGGTACCCCTGTGATTAGCATGACCTCCTCTGTAAGTCCCTAGTACATAATAGGGCAGGGGGATTAAAACTACCTCTTAAAACGCGCTACGGGCGCGTGTTTGCACAGTGGTGAAGGGAGGGGGGCCTGAGGTGACATGTGTGCAAATGCGCCCCGTGGCGCGTTTTAAGTTGCGGGATTAAGTCCCTTGAATCCTGAGGGTCCCTGGGGCCCAACTAGCCCCCCAGGTACCTACAGTTAGGACCACAGAGCTGAGTTGCAGAGAGGCGTTCCGAGGCCACGCACCTTTTTCACCTCTCTGCAACGCAACTCTGTTGTGCTTACTGAAGGTACCTGGTGGGCTAGTTGGCCTCAGGGTCCCTCAAGATTCAAGGGAATTAATTCCCCAACTTAAACGCACCACAGGGCGTGTTTGCGCACATGTCACCTGAGGCCCCGCCCCCTCACTTCACCACTGTGCAAACGCGCCCCGTGGCGCGTTTTAAGTTGAGGGATTAGGTCACCTTGAATCCTGAGGGTCCCTGGGCCCAACTAGCCCACCAGGTACTTCCAGTAAGCACCACAGGCCTGTGTTGCAGAGAGGTGGTCCAAGGCCACGCCCCTTTTTACACCTCTCTGCAACGCAGCTCTGTGGCGCTTACTGGAGGTACCTGGTGGGCTAGTTGGACCCCAGGGACCCTCAGGATTCAAGGGGACTTAATCCCCCAACTTAAAACACGCCACAGGGCGTATTTGCACACATGTCACCTCAGGCCCCGCCCCCTCCCTTCACCACTGTGCAAACGCGCCCTGTGGCGCATTTTAAGTTGCAGGATTAGGTCACCTTGAATCCTGAGGGTCCCTGGGGCCCAACTAGCCCACCAGGTACTTCCAGTAAGCGCCACAGGCCTGCGTTGCAGAGAGGTGGTCCGAGGCCACGCCCCTTTTTACACCTCTCTGCAACGCAGCTCTGTGGCGCTTACTGGAGGTACCTGGTGGGCTAGTTGGACCCCAGGGACCCTCAGGATTCAAGGGGACTTAATCCCCCAACTTAAAACACGCCACAGGGCATGTTTGCACACATGTCACCTCAGGCCACCGCCCCCTCCCTTCACCACTGTGCAAACGCGCCCCGTGGCACGTTTTAAGTTGGGGGATTAACTCCCTTTGAATCCTGAGTGTCCCTGGGGTGCAACTAGCCCACCAGCTACCTCCATTAAGCACCACAGAGCTGCGTTGCAGAGAGGTGTAAAAAGGGGCATGGCCTCAGAACACCTCTCTGCAACGCAGCCCCTGGCGCATACTGGAGGTTCCTGGTGGGCTAGTTGGCCCCCAGGACCCCCAGTATTCAATGGGAATTGTTCCCATCTGCAAACGCGCCAGGGGGCGCGTTAGCAGAGTGCTGCAAGGAGGGGGTGTGGCCTCCGGCGCGATGCCGGTCTTTTTTTTTTAAGAAGGGGGGCTGTGTGGCCCCCCTTCTTTTTCTAATTTATTGGCCCTGGAGACCCCATCCCCCAGGGCCTGCCCCCTATTTTTTTTTTTTTTAAATAAAATTTGGAAGGGGGCTGCGTGGCCCCGCTCCCGAGGCCTTAATCGGCCCCGGGGACCCCATCCCCCGGGGCATGGCCTTTTTTTTTTTATTGTTTTGGAGGGGGGCTGCATTGTCCCCCTCCTCAGGCCACTTATGGCCCCGGGGACCCCATCCCCCGGGGCCGGCCTTTATTTATTTATTTTTTTAATTTTGGGGGAAGGGGGCCACGTGGCCCCCCTCCCGGGCCACATGTTAGCCACGGGGACCCCATCCCCTGGGGCTGGCCCTCTCTGTTGGGGACCGTGGGGGGGTCCCCAATACCCCCACGGTCCCGCTGGCTCCCCGCATCCCTTGGGAGCCGGCATTGCTTTTCCACATGGGG
Source organism: Calotriton arnoldi (assembly GCA_963921515.1). NCBI lineage: Eukaryota > Metazoa > Chordata > Amphibia > Caudata > Salamandridae > Calotriton > Calotriton arnoldi. Next base: position 24,795 of record CAWUFW010023292.1, read on the forward strand.
AGCTGCTAAGATGCTGCTCCCCGTGTGGAAAAGCAATTTGCTTTGAATTTTGGAAGAGAGAGCAGGTTTCCTGCCTCTCTTCCAAAATTCAAAGCAAGTTTGCTATGACAGGACGGGAGCCGCGAGGCTCCCGCCCTGTCATAGCAAACAGCAGTGTCCCGGGGTGAGCACCCGGGACACTGCAGGAGCCGGCCCTGGGGGTGGTGGTCCCCAGGGCCATCACAGGCTCCAGGAGGGGGGCCGCGCGGCCCCCCTCCCAACAATTGCACAGCCCTGGGGAGGTGGTGGTCCCCGGGGCTTCGGGGGTTCGAAACGGACCCCCACTTTAAAATTCTTAGTGCCCCGGGGAGGTGGCAGTCCCCGGGGCGTGTGGGGGGGCTCAAGCCCCCCCACAGAGGTCATTTAATTTTTTTTACAAAAAGTCCCGGGGGATGGTGGTCCCCGGGGCTGCGGGAGGGCCGAGTGCCCTCCCACACCATTTTAAAATCAAAGCCCCGGGGGTGGCAGTCCTCGGGCTTGGGGGGTCCTTAGAGGCCCCCAAACAAATATTTTATGAACCCCCGCATGCCCTCGGGACTTGGCCCACCCGGGGGCCAAATAACGAGCGCGGGAGCCCGCGCTCGTTTTTCTTTTTCACGGCGGGATCCGCGCATCCTAAGCGCATCCCGCCGATTTTTTTGGGCCCTGAGCAGGCCTAGGGGGTCAGGGTGTTTCTACCCTGCCCCCTTTTTGCGTTTTGTGCACTTGTTTCTGTGCCTCGGTTCTACTGAGGAACAAGATGGCTGCCAACACTTCCTTGTTTGGAGTGTTGACAGCCAATTAGCATACAGCTCGTGATCGGGAGGGTGCGCGGACCCTCCACGGCCATAGATATATATGTGTTTTTACTTTTGATTTTCTCAGCAACTGCTGAACGGATTTACACCATTTAACAAAAGGGTTCTTTCTGAACCAAGAACTACCTCTTTGCCAAATTTGGGGTAAATCCGTTCAGTAGTTTCAGCTGTAGCCTTGCATAAAGTTTCCTATGGGAAATTGATTTTTTGACTCTTATTTTTTGAATTTCTCCGCAACTACTGAACGGATTTGCACCATTTAAAAAAAGGTCGCTTTCTGAACCAAGCGCTACCTTTTTGCCAAATTTGGTGTAATTCCGTTCAGCAGTTCGGGCGGCCCTTCACGTTTAAAAAAAAAAAAAAAGGGGTAAGGCCCTGGGGGATGGGGTCCCCAGGGCCCAAAAAAAGGAAAAAGGAAGGGGGGACACACAGCCCGCCTTCTAAGGCCCCCCCAAGCCCCGGGGACCGCCACCCCCGGGGATTCTTTTTTTAAAATTAAATCGCCTGTGTGGGGGGGCTCCAGCCCCCCCACACGCCCCGGAAACCGCCACCTCCCCGGGGCACTAACAAATTTAAAATGGGGGTCCGTTTTGGACCCCCGAAGCCCCGGGGACCACCACCTCCCAGGGGCTTTGCAGATGTGGGGAGGGGGGCCGCGCGGCCCCCCTCCTGGAGCCAGTGATGGCCCTGGGGACCGCCACCCGCCAGGGCCGGCTCCTGCAGTGTCCCGGGGTGCCCACCAGATACCTCCAGTATGCGCCACAGAGCTGCGTTGCAGAGTGTTGTAAAAAGGGGCGTGGCCTCTGAACACCTCTCTGCAACGCAGCTCTCTGGCGCATACTGGAGGTATCTGGTGGGCCAGTTGGCCCCTAGGGACCCTCGGGATTGAGGAGGAATTAATTCTCCAACTTAAAACGCGCCACAGGGCGTGTTTGCAGACATGTCACCTCAGGCCCCACCCCTTCCTTCACCATTGTGCAAATATTCCTCTAAAATCAGCCGAACTACGAATTCCGATTTACTCACCTGTTATCAGGAGAGACCTCAGTGCTGCATCTTTGAGCCCAGTACTGATCCTGAAAAGTAATTTTAACTGTACTTACCAGTAACTTGAATTTCCTTCCATAGGATATCATTGCCTGCTTTTTGCTGAAAAAGTTTCTAAGTGTCGATTTTTGAAACATACAAATATTCCTCTAAAATCAGCAGAACTACGAATTCCGATTTACTCACCTGTTATCAGGAGAGACCTCAGTGCTGCATCTTTCAGCCCAGTACAGATCCTGAAAAGTAATTCTAACCGTACTTACCAGTAACTTGAATTTCCTTCCATAGGCTAACATTGACTGGTTTCACTTGGAAATTCTTCTAAGTGTTGAGTTTTGGAACTTTATAATATTCCTCTAAAATCAGCTGAACTACGAATTCCGATTTACTCACATGTTATCAGGAGAGAACCCAGTGCTGCATCTTTAGCCCAGCACTGACCCTGAAAAGTAATTCTAACCATACTTACCAGTAACTTGAATTTCCTTCCATAGGCTAACATTGACTGGTTTCACTTGGAAATTCTTCAAAGTGTGGAGTTTTGGAACTTTATAATATTCCTCTAAAATCAGCTGAACTTCGAATTCCGATTTACTCACCTGTTATCAGGAGAGAACCCAGTGCTGCATCTTTTAGCCCAGCACTGACCCTGATAAGTAATTCTAACCGTACTTACCAGTAACTTGTATTTCCTTCCATTGGAATCCATTGTCTGGTTTTCCGCAGAAAAGTTTCAAAGTGCTGTTTTTCACAAACTACAAATATTCCTTAAAAATCGCCTGTATGACTTAAACGCATTCTTTCAACTGTTTACAGGAGATGCACCAGTGCTGGATCCAGGATCCACCACTGAGTAAGAAAAAGTAACGATAACACTACTTACCTGCTAAGTGAATTTCCTCCCATAGGATAACATTGGTGATTCTATGTGAAAAAGTTTCTAAGTGTCAACTTTTAAAATACAATAATATTCCTTAAAAATCACTACTGTAACCAAAACGCTTTTACTCAACTGTTTACAGGAGATGTCCCAGGACTGAATCTAGGATCCAGTCCTGTGGTTAGAAAAGTAATCCATAAAGTAACTAATTGCATTTAACTAGAAATTCACATTGAGCTCAATGTTGCATTGTGTTTGAAATTGTGTTGCCCATTGCAACAACTGTAACTACTGTACTTAAAAGTCTATTGCCTATTTGCAAAGTATTTAAACTAAAGTAAGTCATTCTGAGAAAGTATATTTTGTAATGTAATGTATAATGTAATTACAATGTAATTTAAAAAATAAAATATCTAAAAATAAATAGTTTAAAAAATGTAGTAAATCAGTATCAAAAAAATAAATATAACAATTAATACATTTAAAAATTGTCATTTACAAAACCTTTGAAATTCACTGAAAAAAACCATAGGTTTCAGACATGTTATAGTTAGGAATTAGCATTTAAAAACCTTTGAAATTCACTGAAAAAACCATAGGTTTCAGGCACGTTATAGTTAGAAATTAGCATTTAAAAAACCTTTGAAATTCACTGAAAAACCATAGGTTTCAGGCACGGTATACTTAGAAATTAGCATTTAAAAACCTTTGAAATTCACTGAAAAAACCATAGGTTTCAGACACGTTATAGTTAGAAATTTGCATTTAAAAACCTTACAAATTCACTAAAAAACCATAGGTTTTAGAGACAGTTATAGTTAGTTGACATTGCACTCGTACAAAACCCGTGAAATTCCCCGCTATAGTTAGTTCAGCTAACTATAACTCGCGCCCCGCAATGCACTGCTGATGACGTCACATATTACATCACTCATGACATGGTCAGTGACATCACTGATGACATCACTGATGACATCTCAAATGACATCACTGATGACATCACTGATGACATCATCCACGTGATAATCTGATGCACCTCCTCACACCCTAATATAACCTTTGATACACCCACTCTAAATTACAGACTGCCATTCGCAAAACCACTCCAACACCAATAACTACATACCCACTCATTGATTCTTAGGTCTACACCCACATCCACTCACTCACCTGTACAGTCACTCATACTTACGGTCACTCAGTACAGGGACTATCATATGCACTCATACTCCTATATAGACACTCAAACACCGCCACTCATCCATAGAGGTACTCACACACCTAGTCAGTCATTCAAATAATTAAACACACTGCCATTTACTCACCTATACAGTTATACACACACCAGCTCACTTACTCATACAAATACTAGCACATTCTTACGCTCTTATACAATCACTGATGCAAGCACACACTCATCCATACAGTCACTCTCCCAATCATACACTCTCGCTTATAGCTATTTATATACTCCAACACACATATATACTGCCTTTCACATATGTAGTTACTCACACATGTACCACTGGGACATACATTCACTCACTAATACACTCTTACACACACTTACCCACCCATACAGTCTATCACAGATGCACTCTTGAAACCATCCACCCAGTGAATCACCCACTCACACATCTATGCACAGAGTCGCACCCACCCCACCCACACAAACACTCAGGCACCCATACAGATACTCAGACAACCAATAAATAACTCATATAGACACTCATGTAGCTATTCACAAACCCATGCAGCCACTTACACAGCAACAGACAGACGGATACAGACATTCACCCAGTTTACTCACTAACCCATGCATTCAGTAAGATACGTTTAATCACTCTCTTATAGAGTTAGTCACGCACCTACTAAATCATCCATACAGACACTTATACACCCACTCATTCTTCAATACGCCTTTCCCTATATATGTTAAAAATATTTACACTTTACAGAAACACACAGTCACTGGATGATGTCATCAGTGATGTCATTTGAGATGTCATCAATGATGTCATCAGTGATGTCACTGACCATGTCATGAGTGATGTAATATGTGACGTCATCAGCAGTGCATTGCGGGGCACGAGTTATAGTTAGCTGAACTAACTATAACGGGGGAATTTCACGGGTTTGTAATCGAGTGCAATGTCCAACTAACTATAACTGTCCCTAAAACCTATGGTTTTTTCAGTGAATTTGTAAGGTTTTTTAAATGCAAATTTCTAACTATAACGTGTCTGAAACCTATGGTTTTTTCAGTGAATTTCAAAGGTTTTTTAAATGCTAATTTCTAACTATAACGTGTCTGAAACCTGTGGTTTTTTCAGTGAATATATATATATATTCCAACACAATCGGATCCTATCAGCAACGCGCACAACGACGGGTGCAATCGCGATGGGGCTGAATCTAAGCCCTTGATTATTTTTCACAAAATAAAGATGTAACGCACTTCCAGATCCAGTTTAAGCTCTTATTTTAGTTGTAGCATGGCTCATCGTCGTAGCTTCAGCCCTGCGATGCCTTGGAACCGTGACAAAGGCCTCGCAGGGCTGAAACGCGTTGGTGTGAGCCGGTACAGCTAAAAAAAAACCTTAAACTGGATCTGGAGTGCGTCGCATCTTTGTTTTGTGAATATATATATATATATATATATATTACCTACTGGTGGTCGCCAGTAGTTAGTTATAGTTGGGACCTATTTTCCATAGGTAAAACGTTTTTTGATTTGGCAACAACTTTTGCGCCGGTTGAAGAATCTTTGCGAAATTTTCAAAACTAATGGCCCGCTACGGTTAGCTCCTGTTTTAAAAGTTTTGTGGTGATTTGTCAAGCGGAGGCCGAGAAAAAAGGGGGGTCCCAAAACGCGTTTTCCCCATGTTAATTTCCATAGGATTTTTAGACACGGATACAGCCCGAACTGCTGAACGGAATTACACTAAATTTGGCAAAAAGGTAGCTTTTGGTCCAGAAAGCACTCTTTTGTTTAAATGGTGTAAATCCGTTTCAGTAGTTCCTGAGAAATTCAAAAAAGAAAAATATCGATATCTGAGCACCGAGGAGGAGTCGCGACTCCTCCCGAGCATGAGCTGACTTTTGATTGGCTGCCAACACTCTAAACCAGGAAGTGTTGGCAGCCATCTTGTGACTCGGTAACTGAGTCACAAGAAAAGAGTGGAAAAAAGGTTGAAAAACAAGAAAAGGGGGCAGGGTAGAAATACCCTGACCCTACAGGCCTGCTCAGGGGGTCCCAGAAGGACCCCCAGGCCCAAAAAAAGCATTTTTTTTTTTTTTAAAACGAAGCGCGGGCTTCCGCGCTTCGTTATCTGTAAGCCCTCGGGTGGGCCAGGTCCCGGGCGCAATGTTTATACTGTATGTGGGGGCCCGCAGGGTCCCCCCAAAGCCACGGGGACCACCACCTACCCGGTACTTTTGAAATAATATGGTGGGGGCACGCAGTCCCCCGCAGCCCCAGGGACCGCCACCTCCCTGGGGCTTTAACAAAAATGCATGGGGGGCTCCTGCCCCCCCACACTGCCCCGGGGACCGCCACCCCCCCAGGGCATTGCTAATTATATTCAGGGGGCCTCGTGGGCCCTCCAAGCCCCAGGGACCGCCACCTCCCCGGGGCTTAAATCAAATAAATTGGTGTGGGGGGCTCCTGCCCCCCCACACTGCCCCGGGGACCACCACCTCCCCGGGCACTAATTATTTACATAGGGGGTCCATTACGGACCCCCGGGCCCAGGGGACCACCACCTCCCCGGGGCTTTGAAAATGATGGGAGGGGGGCCGCATGGCCCCCCTCCTGGAGCCCTTGATGGCCCTGGGGACCGCCACCCTCCAGGGCCTGCTCCTGCAATGTCCTGTGGTGCCCACCCCCGGGACATTGCCATTTGCTATGGCAGGGCGGGAGCACAGCTCCCGCCCTGCCATAGCAAACACTGCTTTGGTTCGTTGAAGCGAGAGCAGGAAACCTGCTCTCGCTTCAATTAAGCAGCAGGATTGCTGTGAGCAAGGGGAACTGCATGTCAGCAGCCCCCTTGCTCAAAGCAATGCCGGCTCCCGCAGGAGGCGAGTAGCCGGCGGGACCGTGGGGGCATTGGGGCTCCCCCCATGGTCCCCAATGCAAAGGGCCGGCCCAAGGGGATGGGGTCCCCAGGGCCAGAAGTGGCCCGGGAGGGGGGTCACTCGGCCCCCCTCCAATTTTTTTTTTTTTTTAAACGCCTGGCTGGCCCCGGGGGAAGGTGTCCCCGGGGCCAATAGTGGCCTTGGGAAGGGGGGCCACGCAGCCCCCCTCCCCAATAAATACAATAAAAAAAGAAGGCCATGCCCCGGGGGATGGGGACCCCGAGGCCAAAATTGGCCTCAGGAAGGGGGCCGCATGGCCCCCTTCCCATTTTTGTCTGGGGTCAGGCCCTGGGAGATGGGGTCCCCAGGGCTCCAAAAATAGTAAAAGAAGGGGGCCACACAGCCCCCCTTCTAAAACAAAAATAATAAAAAAAAGCCAGCATCACGCTGGAGGCCCCGCCCCCTCCCTGCACAACTCTGCAAACGCGCCCCCTGGCGCATTATAAGATGGGAAATTAAGTCCCCATAAATACTGAGGGTCCCTGGGGGCCAACTAGCCCACCAGGTACCTCCAGTAAGCACCAAACAGCTGGATTGCAGAGAGGTGGTCCGAGGCGCAGCCCCGGGGACCACCACCTCCCCGGGGCTATGCAAATTGAGGGAGGGGGGCCATGTGGCCCCCCTCCTGAGGCTTTTATCTGCCCGGGGACCCCATCCCCTGGGGCATTGCCTCTTTTTCTTTATTTTTTTTTTTAAATCACAGGAGTGGGGCCACGAGGCCCCCCTCCCGGGCCACTTCTGGCCCCGGGGACCCATCCCCCGGGGCCTGGCCTCACTGTTGGGGACCGTGGGGGGAGCCCAATGCCCCCACGGTCCCGCAGGCTCCCCGCCTCCTGCGGGAGCCGGCATTGCTTTTGCACAAGGGGAGCTGCTGACATGTAGCTCCCCTTGTAGAAAAGCAATCTGCTTTAGTTTTTTGAAGCGAGAGCAGGTTTTCCTGCTCTCGTGTCCAAAAACCAAAACAGAGTTTACTATGGCAGGGTGGGAGCCATGCTCCCGCCCTGTCATAGCAAACAGCAATGTCCCGGGGTGGGCACCCCGGGACGTTGCAGGAGCCGGCCCTGGGGGGTGGTGGTCCCCAGCGCCATCAAGGGCTCCAGGAGGGGGGCCACATGGCCCCCCTCCCTCAATTTGCATAGCCCCGGGGAGGTGGTGGTCCCCGGGGCTTGGGGGGCCCATGAGGCCCGCCCCCTAATAAATGTTGAAGCCCCAGGGTGGTGGTGGTCCCTGGGTCTTGGGGGGGCCTGAGAGGCCCCCCTTATAATTATTATAAGCCCCGGGGAGGTGGCAGTCCCTGGGGCTTGGGCCTCATAATTAAAAATGCCCCGGGGAGGTGACGGTCTCCGGGGCAGCGTGGGGGGTTTGGACCCCCAACGCATTTACTAATGAAGCCCTGGGGAGGTGGCGGTTCCTGAGCTGTGGGGGGCCGCGTGCCCCCCACATTCAATTAACTAAGCCCCGGGGACCTGGCCAACCCGGGGGCTTATAGAAAACGAAGCGCGGGAGTCTGCGCTTCATTTAAAAAAAAAATTTCGTCCGGATTCGCAAAACCAGCGCGAATTCGGCTGTTTTTTTAAAAATGCTTTTTTTGGCCTGAGCAGGCCTAGGGGTCAGGTGTTTCTACCCTGCCCCCTTCTTGTTTTTCACCTTTTTTTGTACTTTTTTCTTGTGATTCGGTTACCGAGTCACAAGATGGCTGCCAACACCTTTTAGTTTGGAATGTTGGCAGCCAATCAGTATTGAGCTCGTGCTCAGGAGGTTTCGCGAACCCTCCTCGGTGCTCAGATATCGATATTTTTATTTTTGAATTTCTCAGCAACTACTGAACGGATTTACACCATTTAACAAAAGGTCGCTTTCTGAACCAAGAGCTACTTTTTGCCAAATTTGGTGTAATCTGTTCAGCAGTTCGGCTGTAGCCTGTTCCAAATTCCTATGAAATTAACATGGGGAAAATGCATTTTGGGACCTTCTTTCTCGGCCTCGCTTGATGAATCACTCCCAAATCTTTCAAGACAGGAGCTGACCTGAGTGAACCATTAGTTTTGAAAATTTTGCGAAGATTCCTCAAACGGCGCCAAAGATATTGGCAAATCAAAAACCTCTTTTCCTATGGAAACTAGGTCCTAACTATAACTATCTACTGGTGACCGCCAGTAGGTAGCTATAGTTAGGACTTAGTTCCCATAGGAAAAGTGTTTTTTGATTTGCCAATATCTTTGGTGCCACTTGACGAATCTTCACAAAATTTTCAAAACTAATTGCCCGCTCCGGTCAGCTCCTGTCTTGAAAGTTTCGGAGTGATTCGTCAAGCGGGGACCGAGAAAAAAGGGGGGTCCCAAAACACGTTTTCCCCATGTTAATTTCCATAGGAACTTTTGTCGCGGCTAGAGCCCGAAATTCTGAATGGAATTACACCAAATTTGGCAGAGAGGTAGGTGTTGTTCCAGAGTGCACTCTTTGCTTTAAATGGTGTAAATCCGTTCAGTAGTTCCTGAAAAATTTAAAAATAAAAAAATATCGATGTCTGTGACCACCGTGGATTCGCAAACCCTCCCGAGCACGAGAATCATTTAGATTGGCTGTCAACACTCCAAACTAAGAAGTGTTGGCAGCCATTTTGTGACTCGCTAAAAGTGAGTCAGAAGAAAAAAGGGTATTAAATGATTAAAAAAAAGAAAAGGGGGCAGGGTAGAAACACCCTGACCCTCTATGCCTGATCAGGGGGTTCCACAGGTACCCCAAGGGCCCAAAAAGTATTATTTTTTTTTATTTTTTCAACGGACTTTGCACTGGGTGTGCGAATCCCACCGAAAAAAAACAAATAAAGCGTGGAATGGTGCGCTTTGTTTTAATGAGCCCATGGGTGGACCAGGTCCCGGGGCAATGATTAATTTTAATGGGGGGCCCGCGGCGGCCCCCTCAGCCCCGGGGACCGCCACCTCCCCGGGGCTTTGTCAATCATCTGTGGGAGGGCACACATCTCCCCCTCAGCCCCGGGGACCACCACCTCCCCGGGGCATTATTTAATTATTGGGGTTGCCTCGTGGGCCCCCCCAGCCCCGGGGACTGCCACCTCCCCGGGGCTCTAATTATTGTAATGTGGGGATCTGTTGCGGACCCCCATCCCCGGGGACCACTACCTCCCCGGGGCTGCATACATGTTGGGAGGGGGGCTGCGCGGCCCCCCTCCTGGAGAGCTGCATGGCCCTGGGGACCGCCACCCCCCAGGGCCGGCTCCAGCAATGTCCTCGGGTGCCTACCCCCGGGACATTGCAGTTTGCAATAACAGGGTGGAAGCTCTGCTCCCGCCCTGTCATTGCAAGCAATGCTTTGCTTCATGGAAGCAAGAGCAGGAAACCTCCTCTCGCTTCCATGAAGCTAAGCAAATTGCTTTTGAACCAGGGGAGCTGCATGTTTGCAACTCCTCTTGTCCAAAAGCAATGCCGGCTCCCGCAAGAGGCAGGGAGCCGGCTGGGACTGTGGGGGCATTGGGGCTCTCCCTACGATCCCCAACTTGAGGGCCGGCCCGGGGGATGGGGGACCCAGGGCCAGAAGTGGCCCGGGAGGGGGGCCACGTTGCCCCCCTCCGGAGTAAAATAATATTATTTTTTTTTAAAAACGAGGAAATGCCCCAGGGGATAGGGTCCCCGGGGTAGAAAAAGCCATTAGGGGGTAAATGTTTTTTTTTATATTATAAAATGGCTGGGCCTCAGGGGATGGGGTCCCAGAGGCAGAATTTGGGTTATAAGAATGGGGGGTATTTTTTTATTCTCACGTGCCTGGAGTTGCGACTCCATCGCGGCTCTCAGCGCGGCCCCCCAGTGTAACCGTGATGGGTTCGCGACTCCAGGCTAAATGAAACAAAGAGTATGTATGTTTTTTAAAAAGTTATGTTTCCTTGATCTGTGAAGTGCACTCCATCACTTCTGTAGATGTCATCCATATCAAAACATAGATTGTTGTTGTAGATGGACCCTATTCTATGATCTCTGAGGTATGCAGAAACAGCTTTATTGACATTTTTCCTAGCTTTCTCAAACTTTGGACAGAATTGATTTGACCAGTTCCATTTCTGTCTTTGGCATATATTAGAGTATACAAAGACAGTCTGAGGTAAAAACAACATCAACTGTGCAAAGGTGTCCTTCACTAGCATTTCCAGACCTACCCCAGTCAATGAGCCTAGGTCATTGCCACCACAGTGCACAATCATGAGGCCAGGGGGTTGGAGATGAAAAAAGGTTTTAACCAAAGGCAACAATTGGTGCCACTTTAACCCTCTCTGTGCAATCCATTTAATGTCCACATTTTACAAACCTAGGTGTTTGGCAATACCTCTGCGTTCAGCATACCTTTTGCACCAGAAAACATAGCTATGCCCTACAACCCACACTGTAAGCATCTTGAAGGGATGTGTGGAAGTAATGAAAAGATGTCTGTAGCTCTCGTAGTCAGTTGGTAGAATGAGAGGTATCTAAAATGGTGGAGAACATGTTGTTTTTTAAAAAGTTGATAAGCGATTGGCTGTTCAACAAGATTGTGTACTGAAAAATAAGATGCATGTTACTTTGCTGAGGTATCATGTTTGTGATTCGTTGTTAGAAAATGTTCGAAAGGTACAGTTGATATCATAAGGTAATATTTTGAAAAGTCAGCCACACCTGCTGTATGCATTAGTAAGCTTGTGTGCTGAACTTGAAACTACGGTGAACTTGTGACCTGCTAGTACACTTGAATGTTCCATGAACTGTTACTATGGAAACTGGTATTAAGTAGAATGGGGAAGGGTTGAAACTTAACTGTGGACTTAAAATGTGAAATGGATATATAAACATAAGTGAAAAGATAATAAAATAAGGTTTTCTAAGATAGCAGTATGTGGAGAATTAGTGTGTTGCTGAAAATCTATACTAGTATTATTAGAAATAGGTTTTTGAACTCCCGTGTGGAGTCGCGGCTCCATCGCGGTGGGATCGCGACTTCAGAAAATCACAGAACCAGTTTGGGCACCATTTAAAGACAGTTAGAAAGGGTTAATATGTCTAACCAATAGAAATGTGTTTTACAATTTGAAATAATGATGGAAGCAATGTGATTTGATAGTTACATTTATTTGAGTGAAAAAGAGAGGGAAAGTTGGCCATTTCTGGTTTCACCTTTCTGAGAGAGGTGCATTACATTTCTTGTTTGGAAAAGAAAATCTGTTAGGAGTTTCTGATATTTGGTATTCTGAAATACTACCTCAAACATGAGTAACCAATTTGTAAGGTGTATTTTATATTATTCAGAACAGCTTCATTGTTTCTAGTGATATTTTTACTTTAAAAAAAATCCAAGTGTTGAAATTGTAAGACAAATGTGATGTATGAAATATGTTATGAAATGTACAGTTAGTGTTTGCTTTCTGGAATTTAGCGAGAATTTTTTGTCTAGAGTCATGCACTAGGTATGCAGTAATGTGAATATGCACAAGTGAGTCCTGGAGTTATGTATTCAGATGTGTGCTCTTATTTAGTTATGCAATCTTGTAGGCACTATCTATATACAGTTGAAATTCCTCAGATTTTAACCATAGATTCGTGCAATCACCCAAGCACTACTTTCCCACTCAAACACTCAGTCAGGCACTACTCATGCTCTTATCTACTCACTCAGGTACTACTGATCCACTCATAGAAAGGCCCAAGCATTACCCTTACACTCATATTTTGTCTCATGTACTTTGCATACACTCATACAATCATCTAGTTACTACCACTGCAGTCAGAAAATCACTCAGGCAGTACCCATATATTTTTTTATTCTTTGAAGCACTTCTCATGCACTCTTGTCTTCAACCATGCGTTAGTCTTTCACTCATGGTTTGTCTAAGGTATTTCCCCAGCACTGATCTAATCACCCATTCAGTACTGTTGCTCTCATGCAATCACACATGCAGGATTCTTGTACTGAACGTTTCACTCAGGCACTACCCATCCAGTCATCTATTCTCTCAGGCACTAACCACTACTTATCTATTTGTATGTTTCTTTGATATATGATGTCTCTTTTAAAAGGTACAGACACATGCATGCATGCTCTCTGGAATATGGTGAGACTTTTAACAGATATATAGAAAAAGTTGCTGCTTTGTACTTGGCTAGGCCCAACACTCTGAGTACTTGCTGAATAGTGAAGCTGCAGTCAAAAAGTGAGGTTTAAGAGTTATTGGTAGAAGGATTAGTGATTAGGTTAGTTTGTAAAGGTCTATGGAGATGTACACTTCAAGTATGCTGCATAATTTTAGGTGTCTCTTTGAAATGGGAAGTGCAGTCTGTCAAGTTTATGGGACTTTTTAGTCTTATGACTGAGGTATGTGTCTGCGTGCATATGTATTCTCACACATGTTATGCCTAAACAGATGGTAGAGGTATAAAAGTCTGGTATACATGTATCTGTATGTTTCTTTTATATATGATGCCACTAGGAAAAGGCACAGACACATGCATGCCATGTAATCCCTCAGACATTAACCATACATTCGTGCAATCACCCAGGCACTACTATCCCACTCAAACATTCAGTCAGGCACTACTCATGATCTCATCTACTCATTCAGGTACTACTGATGCACTCATAGAATGGCCCAAGCATTACCCTTACACTCATATTTTCTCTCAGGTACTTTTCATACACTCATACAATCATCCACTTACTACCACTGCAGTTATAGAATCACTCAGGCAGTACCCATGCACTTTTCTATTTTTTCAAGCACTACTCATACACTCTTGTGATTAACCATGCATTAACCTTGCACTCATGGTTTGTCTAAGGTAATTTGCTGCACTGTTCTAATCACCCATTCAGTGCTGCTGCTCTTATGCAATCACCCAGGCAGTATTCTTGTACTGAACGTTTCACTCAGGCACTACCCATCCAGTCATCTATTCTCTCAGGCACTACCCACTACTTATCTATTTGTATGTTTCTTTGATATATGATGCATCTGTTAAAAGGTACATACACATGCATGCATGCTCTCTGGAATATGGTGAGACTTTTAACAGATACAGTGAAAAAGTTGTATCTTTGTATTTGGCTAGGCCCAACACTCTGAGTACTTGTGAATAGTGAACCTGGAGCCCAAAAAAGAGGTTTAAGATTTGTTGGTAGAAGGATTAGTTATTAGGTTACCTTGTATTGGTTCGTGGAGATGTACACTTCAAGTATGCCGCATAATTTTAGGTGTGTCTTTAAAAATGGGAATTGGAGTCTGTCAAGTTTAAGGGACTTTTTAGTGTTATGACTGAGGTATGTGTCTGCGTGCACTTGTATTCTCACACGTGTTATGCTTAGATAGATGGTAGAGGTATAAAAGTCTGGTATACATGTATCTCTATGTGTCTTTTATATATGATGCCACTAGGAAAAGGCACAGACACATGCATGCCATGTAATTCCTCAGACATTAACCATAGATTTGTGCAATCATCCAGGTACTACTATCCCACTCAAACATTCAGACAGGCACTACCCATGCTCTCATCTACTCAGTCAGTTACTACTGATTCCCTCATATAATGGCACAAGCATTACCCTTACACTCATATTTTCTCTCAGGTACTTCCCATACACTCATACAATAATCCAGTTACTAACACTGCAGTCATCGAATCACTCAGGCAGTACACATGCATGTTTTAATTGTTTGAAGCACTACTCATACACTCTTGTCTTCAACCATACGTTAGCCTTGCACTCATGGTTTGTCTAAGGTATTTCCCCTGCACTGATCTAATCACCCATTCAGTACTGCTGCTCTTATGCAATCACCCAGGCAGTATTGTTTCACTGAACGTTTCACCAAGGCACTACCCATCCAATTATCCATTCTCTGAGGCACTACCCACTACCCAGGCATTTGTATGTTTCATTGATATATGATGCCACTTTTAAAAGGTAGAGACACATGCATGCATGCTGTCTGGAATATGGTGAGACGTTTAACAGACACATTGAAAAAGTTGCTGCTTTGTATTTGGCTAGGCCCAACACTCTGAGTAGGTGCTGAATAGTAAAGGTGCAGCCCAAAAGTGAGGTTTAAGACATGTTGGCAGAGGGATTAGTTATTAGCTTAGGTCATATTGGTCTATGGAGATGTACACTTCAAGTATGCCGCATAATAATGATTGAGGTATGTGTCTGCGTGCACATGTATTCTCACACGTGTTATGCCTAGACAGATGGTAGAGGTATAAAACTCTGGTATACTTGTATCTGTATGTTTCTTTTATATATGATGCCACTAGGAATCCCTCAGATATTACCCATAGATTCGTGCAATCACCCAGGCACTACTACCCCAGTCAAGCATTCAGTCAGGCACAACCCATGTTCTCATCTACTCAGTCAGGTGTTACAGATGCACTCATAGAATGGCCTAAGCATTACGTTAATACTCATAGTTTCTCAGAGGTATTAACCATTAATTCATATATTCATTCAGGTACTACTTCTACAGTGATAGAATCATAGAGCCAGTATGCGTACGTTCATGCGTTATCTCAAGCTCTACCCATACAGTCATGCAATAAACCATGCTTTATACTTGTAGTCTTAATTTCTGTCAGGTATTTTTGATGCATTGAGGCAATCACCCAGGCAGTATTGGTGCACTCATTCAATTATTGAGGCACTAGTCTAGCACTGAACTATTGATTTAGGCAGTAGCCATTTAGTGATACATTTTGTTAGGCACTACATATGAATTCATCCTATGATCCTACCATTACTCTTACATTCATCCTTTAACTCAGGTACTACCATGCAGTCATACAGTTAAGGAGAAACTACCTATACACATACTACCCCTCTTCCCTCTTTCAGTACCTCTCTTGCCTCTTTCTGCACTTCTCTTGCCTCTTTCTACACCTTTATTGCCTCTTTATGCACTTGTCTTGCCTCTTTATGCACCGCTCTTTCCTGTTTCTGCACCTGTCTTCCCTCTTTCTATATCCCTGTTCCCTCTTTCTGGATTTCTCTTATCTCTTTCTACACCTGTCTTGTCTCTTTCTGTATATCTGTTGCTTCTTTCTGCATTTCTTACATTTTTCACTAGGTGTGTTGTTTGAGTATTTCATTTTGCTGTTTGTAAACCTTTTGGTTTTTTTCCTTTCTCCTTTCGGCTGTCTGACCACCTATTCTTGTGTTTTTGCATATGTTTTCCTCATTTTTATACTTTTCTCTTCTTATGAGATATAAATGCAATAGAAATTTAATGATCATTTTGTGCTTAGTTGTTATTTTTAAAATTGAAATGTAATTAATTTAGAAATTAAAATTATTGTACTAAAATAAATAAACTATTATTTGTTCTTTAGGAAGATATTTTATTTGGATTAGAAATAAAAGATGGCAAGAAAACATGAAGAGAGAAGAGAACAAAGGAAACAGAAGTACTGAATGAAAACTAAAATGAGTGGAGTAGAAAAACACCAAAAAGATGTTCAGGATAAAGTGGCTTCTGGTAAGAGAACTAAACAATTTATTAAAAAAGTTGTGCAGAGATTGAATGATCAAAATACTAAGCAAAGGAGGACATTTTTTTTTAGAACAAAGGAGAAGTAAATAAAGAAACACAATGGAAAAGAAGCACGTGACAAAAAGACAGAAACAATTTAAGGAGATACGTGTACGTATGTTTCGAAATAGAGTAATTCAAAACTTATTAAAAGATTGTAAAAAGTATAAAAAAGGATCTGCAGCATATAAGAAGAAACAACAGATTGAAAGTGTAGTAGATACTGCTTTTGAATTGAAACAGAAATTATTTATATTGGTATTGAAGAGAATGAAAACATTGAATAAAACAATGCACTTTATGAAGGAGAAAAGCAAAAGAAAAAGACTGGTTCATAGAAATAACTTTTGCAAAGCTTTTTCTGGTGAATGGAAACATACTTCTAGTACTGAGCCTTTTTTTAATGAAGAAAGTTATTTTCAACAAAATACATTAGTTCACGCAGTTGATACCTGTGGTCTTGTTACGAAATAAAGAATGGTTGTCCAATTGAAAAAGAAAAGATGGTTCCTAGCAATGTGGAAGAAGTAATAGCTGAAGAAGTTCAAGGGAGACGTCCACAAGCTCCAGTGTATAAGTGGGATTGTAGTAGTATTTGTAGTATTTGACAGGAATCTATTGATATATTACGAGTTTTCTTGCGGCAATATGGTAAAAAAAAAGTGTTAAACAGAAGATTACGATGTTGCAAGGACTAGATCCATGTAAAGTAAGAAAATATACTACGTTGCAGGGTCATTCTCCCGCTTGTCTCTCTAGAAAAGTGTGTAAAAGTACTTTCATCATTTAAGAATGTTAGCAGTACATCATACAGAAATGCGGAAGTTAGTAAGGAGATTGTACTACGTAAAAAGTCCTGCATTATCTTTAAGTGAAATGAATGCAGCTCTTTTACATTGTTCAGTATCAGATGTAAAAAAGTTTGTGATGATATACAGTTTTGTTTCTTTGGATCACAAGAGGAGTGTACAGAAAGTGAGAGCTTCATAAGTGTAGGTGTTGAAGAACAGGTAGAAGATATTGGTACTGAGAAGTTTTCAGGAGAAATTACAAAGTTTAAGATACTTTCATGTGCAAGATTTCGACAGTGTATATATTTCATCTTCTATTTGAAAGTGACTTGTCTGGACTTTCGTATGCGGTGAATCACATATTAAAAACAGGACTTCATCCTACACATGTTTCTGCAAAGGAATTTATGGACAAAGTTCAACAAAGAGACGATCATTTAGAATCTCAGTTAATTCATTTGATGGCGTGTCAACGTGGTACTAGTGAGTATTGGTATCGTCATCATGGAGAACTTAAATATATGTTAAGAAACTTAGGAACACCTACGTGGTTTGTTACGCTTAGCTGTGCTGAATACGCATGGGACGATTTACTTGAATTTCTACGACAAGCAAATTCAAATGTAAAAACATTGAATTGAAGACAGCTGGAGAACTGTGTTCCTTGGATCCTGTAAATGTGTGCAGATATTTTAATCATAGGTTTCAAGCTATGATATCTTTTATCTGCAATTAAAATAATCCACCTCTTGGAGAAGTTACTGATTTCTTTTGGAGGAAGGAGTACCAAGCTAGAGGTGCTCCTCATATACACATGTTTTTATGGATCAAGGATGCAGCTAAATTTGGAACCGATTCTAATGAAAGTGTTTTGTCTTTTATCAAAGAATATGTTACCTGTGCCATTCCAAAAAAAGGAAGAGAACAGAGCTTAAGAGAACAAGTTTTACATTTTCAAAGTCATCGATGTGGAAAATATTGTCGACGAAAATACAAGTCAAAGGGAACATTTTATACAAAATGTCGTTTTGGATTCCCACGTCCAGTAATTTCAAAAGGAAGAGTGAATAGTTTTATGTCAGCAGTAGGACACACTATAACACGAAAATCTCCAAAGAATACATACAACATAAGAAGAACTGAAGATTCAAAGTATGTTAATGACTACAATGCAGTGATTTTGACAATGTGGAATGCTAACATGGATATCCAGTTTGTTGCAGATAATTCAATTGCTGTTGCTCGCTATGTTACGTCATATATAACGAAATCTGAACAGACAGAGTTGAAGGAAATGTGGGAAGAAATTTCACAAGAGAAGAGTCTTAGTAACAAATTGTACAGCTTTAGTTTGAAAATGCTTTCACATCGAGAAATTGGATCCTATGAATGTTCGGATTGGTTGAGTTCTGCAAGTTTATATTCAAAGTCAAGAGGAATCATTTGGGTAAGTCTAGGTCTTGCGGCTACACGAAATAGAGTTTTGAAATCTCAACAAGAAATTGAATACTTAGCATTGAATGAACCAGAAAGCACAGATATTGTTAAAACTAATATGTTGGATCCGTACTTTCCCAAAAGGAGTCCACATCTGGAAAACCTATGTCTCTATGAAGTATTGCAACATTACAGCTTTAAGAGAAATGTTACAGAAAATATAAATGAAGAAAAATATACAGTAATTGGAAGTGATGGATGTTTGGTAAGACATGTCAAAGGGAATCTTATTAACCACAGAAAACTGAGTTGTGAAACTCCTGAAAAAGGGAATTTTTCTATTTAGCACTACTGCAACTGTTCAAGCCTTGACGTAGTGAAGCAGAATTGCTAGGAGATTTTGACTGCTATGAAGATTCTTTTAATGCATGTAAAGATAACATTCAATGCACAATTTTCCCTACTTATCTACAAATGTTAAATGAAGAGATTGAACAAGAAACTAAAATTGCAGCTGAAATAGCTAGAGACAGTTCTCAAGATAGTCAGAGTTCTGCTCCACTAAGTGAAGATCCACTAGGAGAACCAATTATTGAAAATGAAGCAGCAATAGCCATGAATGAAGTAGAAACGTCAATGCAACAAGCACAACAGGATATTATTGATTTGAGAAAGTTGGAAGAACAACTAAATATTGAACAAAGAGAAATATATGAGCAAGTGACACTACAGATACAGCATGGTTTCCTACATGAAAAAAAAAGAATTGCAATGCACATCATTTAAACCTATTCAGATGTACATCAGTGGTCAAGCTGGAACAGGAAAAAGTTTCTTAATTAAAGTTTTCACCAGTTATCTACACAAAACTACTGAATCACCTTTATCTTGTATTGTAACAGCTCCAACTGGATTAGCAGCACACAACATTAAAGGGATTACTTTACATCGATTACTCATGCTACCAGTTGAACATGAAAATAAGTTGGAATATCACAAGCTATCTGGAGAAGCTTGTTATGAAGTTTCAAGAGTACTGAAGAAAATGAAACTTCTAATCATTGATGAGGTGAGCATGGTCTCAAACTTAATGCTTGCCTTTGTACATTTAAGAATGCAACAGATTTTAAAAACAGATTATGATGTTCTATTTGGAGGAAAACATGTAATTGTATTCGGCGATCTACTACAACTTACTTCCTGTAAAAGGACAACCTGTTTTTAAAACACTTGTCCATGAAGACACTAGGAAATCTTTGGGAAGTATTGGAAATGTGAACATTTGGTCTCATTTGGAATATAAAGAACTTATTAAGAATATGTGAGAAGAAAGTGATGAATATTATGGAAGCATTCTTCAAGATATAAGAATTGGTGTTTTGACAAAACGTGGTAAAGAAGCTTTACAAAGTCCGCTACTGACAAACTTGTTTCCAAATGAAAACATTGCACCTGAAATAATGTACAAAAAAATTGGAGAAAAGAAGTCTATAATTTGCCTAATGCCTACACTGCAACAGTGTTCTACATTTGATCAAGAACTTTTGAAATTGGAAAACCGACCAATAGTGAAAATGGAAGCTATTGATAAAATGGAACACGAAGGAGTTACTATTCTTCTCTAAGAGAAATTACAGTCAAAATTGGATTCTTTGGAAAAGTCTGTGTCTAAGACTGCAGGTTTGGAAAAGACTATGGGGCAGATTTACAAGCCCTGTATGCCACTTTTGCGCCGCCGTTGCGTCACTTCTGTGACGAGGGGCGGCGCAAAGCCAGTGCCATGCTGCGGGGTATTTACAACGTGACGCATGTAGGGTGATGCGTCATGTTGTAAAGCCCTGCGTCCATTGTGGGCGTTCTGGCGCAGGGGCGCCCGGTGCAGGGAACGCCCGAGGGTGGCTGAGTGAAATCTACAAGATTTCACTCAGTCACTTTTCCGACCTCACAGTGTCAAATCTTACGCCTGCTTGAAGCAGGCGTAAGGAGTGACGCAGCACAGCTAGTATAGGGCGCCCCCGAGCAGTGCTGGAGTTGCATCGCGCTTGCGACATGACTCCAGCACTGCGTCACCTTTACGGCATCAGATGCGTCACGCATCTGTCTATTCTTGCACCATGGTGCGCCGCATTGTAAATGCGGCGCATCCATGGTGGCGCAAGAGGTGTCTGCCGTGACGCAAAATAACTGGCGCATCCCTGCTGATATGCAGGGATGCGCCAGTTATTGTAAATATGCCCCTTTATATCTATGTGTAAACTGTCGGGTAATTTTACGGCGTAATTTGGATGTAGAGAAAGGTTTAGTAAATGGAGCAATGGGAAAAGTTGTTGATTTTGTAAATTATCAGAACAGAGATGGAATTGAGTTTTTGAAGATTAAATTTGATCAGATTGAAGAGCTAAAACAGGTTGCACTTATGCTGTTCGTTTTTTGCTTGTAAAAGACTTGTATGTTCGTAGAAAACAGTTTCCTCTCTCTTTAGCATATGCAGTAACCATTCACAAATCTCAAGGTTTAAGTGTAGATAGTGCTTTGGTAAATATTGGAAGTACAGTGTTTAAAGAGGGCATGGTGTATGTTGCATTGTCTCGAGTAAGAACATTTTCTGGTTTGTATTTGATTGATTTTGATGAGAAAAAGATTAGTGCTGATGCAAATTGTGTAAGAGAGTACAATCGGTTAAGAAGACTTTATGCTCCTAACTTAGGTGAATATCCTGTATATGAGAAACGTGTAGTGTGTCCAGAACAGAAATATGACAAACATTTTACTGAGATTCAAAAAAAGAAAACAATTCAAGAGAATCATGAAGGTGTAAAAAAAATGAAAATGGACACTGTTGATGATATTGTAGGATACCAGTTAGAAAATTGTTCAGGTATCAACTGCTATGCTAATGCAATTGTGAATGTTGTGTTTTATCTAGAAGAGCTTCATCATGAAATTATGGGAACTTGAGAAAAAAGATTCTGTTCTTTGCTTCATTATATTTTTCAAAAGTTGGTAACTGATAGAAGTAAAATCCATACTGCTTCTGGCATTCGGCATCTTTTGGATATATGTACTGGTTCTTCGCAATTTACACTCAATATACAACAAGATGCACAAGAATTTCTTATGTTTATGCTTGGAGTATTTGAAGATGAAGGAATAGAAACTGAAAATGTATTTGGACTAAGTTACAGTTGGGAACATAAATGTGAAGAGTGCTCATTTTTTTCTACCACTGAAATAGACACTGAATGATTCATATACTTGACGATACCAGATTGTAAATCAGTGTCTTTTAACAAATTAGTAAAAACAGCTAATCAAGATATGAAATGTTCTCATTGTAAATCAGAAATGTTGTCAACATTATATATACACAAAGATTTGGAAAATATGTCATTTTAATGCTACAACATTGTAGAGCAAATGGAAGAAAATTGGAAACCAAAATTAAAACTTTTGTGGTAACTCAAGTATCAATTTCAGGAAGAACTTTTAAAGTTGTGGCTATTGTTTTCCGTGATGGACCTACTACAACATCTGGACACCATACTGTGTATTTAATGTGCAATAAAGGATGGACACATTGCAATGATGCTCATTTGTAATTCAAATGTAGGTTGCCTTACGAATTACCAAATTCATATCTGATATTTTTGATGCCAAAGTTTTGAAAACATCATTCGGCCTATTGGGAAGATGTGAATGCGAATTAACAAGTTTATTTTGGATATTTTCTATGCAAATGGATTTGGAAACATTATTCGGCCTATTGGGAAGATGTGATCAATTGCCGTTTGGATTATTGTTTGTGCTAATTCTCATTGCATTTGCAAAATTGTGTTTCAAAGAAGTAGTTTATAAATTATCTGGCACATGCATCAAGGAAGGCTTTTGCGATTCCTTAATTGCGATTATTAAGGAATCGCAAAGTTTATGCATGTAGGAATCGCTATAAAAATAGCGATTCCTAAACATTCCTTAATTGCAACTCGCAAATTGCGAGTCGCAATTAAGGAATGCCTTCTATTCATTCCTATGGGCCTACAGGCCCATAGGAATGAATGGGAGATTGCATGCGCAATTTGCGAGTACCAGTAAAATGACACCCTGTTGCACCCCTGAAATTGTGATGTGCACAAATTTATGCACACACATGTCCAAAGGACATGTGTGTGTGTTACCTACAACTTTGAAAAATGCACTTTAGTGCATTTTTCAAAGTTTTTGCAAATTACCATAAAGTTCAACTTCATGGTAATTTGCGCCCCCTAGTAGCAAAATCGCTACTTCAAAGTGGTTCTTGCATTGCATCTAAGGAATCGCAAAATGCGATTCCTTAAATGCAATCGCAATTTGAGAACTCACAATCAATTGCGAATTCTCAAATTGCGAGTGCCTTGACCCTTCATGCATCGCAAATGCCCTTTTGCGGACGCAAGCGGCCGATTTTTGCGAATCGCACCGTTTGTGCTCGCAAAAATGGTTGATGCATGTGCCTGTTGATCTTTATATTATACGCAATGTAAATGACAGTCTATATTTTACAAAATGTACTTCAGAGAAATAAATGATTTGATGTAGTTGAACAATGTAATTTAGAAACTGTACATAGGTAAACAGATAGTTCCACTTGTAAATATTTTCAAAGCAGATTTGAGTTTTTTTACAGTGTAAATGATTGTATTTTTTTCCCCGATGTCATGTGATGATCTACATTGAAATCACTGTGTATGGTGAAATTCAGTAGAATCTGAGAACAGCAAAAAGGGAAACTGAATATGTTATGTAATTCTAAAATTATGTTGTGTTCTTAAAACTATAATATTATATTCGATAACATTTTTTCATTTTTTTTCACAGACGGTAATGGCAAAGTTTGAAAAGATTTTAAATTCAGTTTACAACAAAACTATTGTAAAATAGTTCCACTGAGATTTGTATCTCCAACAATAAAAAAGGTAAGATGAAATAATGTAATAAGCATGATAATATGAACTAATGTTTACAGTTGACTTTACTGCACTCATCCATTCTTTCAAACACTATCGATGCACTCATCTATACAGTTACGCACTATTCCCATACTCCTGCAATCACCCACGCACTATCCATGTACTTCTCCAATCACCTATCTAGTACCTATACATTTATAATATCACCCAGACCCTACCTACGCACTACTCCAATCACCCAAGCACTACCTGCACACTCATGCAATCAGCTAGACATTACCCATGCAGTTCTCCATGCACCCAAGCATTACCCATGCACTCCTCCAGTCACTCATGCACTACGTATGCACTCATGCAATCACCCAGACACTACCCATGCAGTTTTTTATACACCCAAGCATTACCCATGTACTTTTCCAATCACCCATACATTACCCCTGCACTGATGCAATCACCCAAGCACTACCTATGCACTCATGCAATAACCCAGGCACTACCCATGTAATCCTCCATACACCCAGGCACTACCCATACACTCTTCTAATCACCCAGACATTACCCCTGCACTCATGCAATCACACAGACATAACCCATACACTCCTTCGATCACTCAGGCAGTACCCATCCACTCCTCCAATCACCCAGACATTACCCATGCACTCATGCAATCACCTAAGCATTACCCATACACTCCTTCTACCACCCAGCCACTACCCATGCACTTATAAAATCACTCATGCACTACCCTTGCACTCCTCCAATCACCCAGGTACTACCTCTGCACTCATGCAATCACCCAAGCACTACCTATGCACTCATGCAATCACTGAGGCATTACCCATGCAGTCCTACAATCAGTCAGGCAGTACCCATGCACTCCTCCAGTCACCCAGTGATTACCCGTGCAGTCTTCAAATTATCCAGGCACTATCCATGCAATCCAACTATCACTCAAGCAGGCACTACCTTTGGACTCATGGAATAATGCAGGCACTACCCATGCAGTTGTCCATGCACCCAGGTATTACCCATACACTCTTCCAAACACCTAGGCACTATGCATGCACTCCTCCAAACACCCACGCACTGCCCATCCACTCATGGAGTCACTCAGGCACTACCCATGCACTTATAAATGCGCTGAGGCACTTCTACTGCACTTATGTAATCATTGAAGCACTACCCATGCACTCTTCCAATCATACACGCACTACCCGTGCACTCATGCAATGACCCAAGTACTACTCATGCACTCTTACAGTCACCCATGCACTACGTATGCACTCATACAATCACCCGGACCCTACTCATGTAGTTCTTTATATACCCAAGCATTACTCATGCACTCTTCCAATCACCCAGACATTACCCCTGCACTGATGCAATCACCCAAGCACTACCTATGCACTCATGCAATAACCCAGGCACTAGCCATGTACTCCTCCATACACCCAGGCATTACCCATACACTCTTCTAATCACCCAGACATTACCCCTGCACTCATGCAATCACACAGACATAAACCATGCACTCCTTCAATCACTCAGTCAGTACCCTGCACTCCTCCAATCACCCAGACATTACCCATGCACTCATGCAATCACTGAGGCATTACCCATGCAGTCCTTCAATCACTCAGACAGTACCCATCCACTCCTCCAATCACCCAGACATTACCCCTGTACTCATGCAATCAGCTATGCATTACCCATGCACTCCTCCATTGACCCAGGCAGTAACTATGTACTCATGCAATCACACAGGCACTACCTATGCACTCATGCAATCACCCAGGCAGTATACAAGTACTGCTGCAATCACTCGGACAGTATCCTTGTATTCATGCAATCACTCAGGTAATTTTTCTATTTTTAACCAGTATATGTGGTTCCGTAAGAACCATTTTTTTTAACAATTTCAATTGTTTTTGTATTTTCTAACAATTTTTTCTTTTTTTTTTGGTGTTTTTGACTTTTTTGAAACAAAACTAAATTAAAGAGTCCATTATAACTATTTGAAAAAAAAAAGGAAAAGAAAATTTGGGAGCACATAAAAAGAAATGAACACTTGTGTGTTTTAATTGCATTGATTACCACATCACTGCATTGCTCCCCAATGCACAGTTTTGCAGCGCACTTTTTACAGTTAATTGTGACATCCAGAAGCTCAGGGAAAATGTGTGGTTGAGATGAAGGTGGAACTCCTGCTGATGAAGTAGATGGTGCATTTGGGTCAACCTGCGCAGCTTGTTCATTTCTCTCTGTGAGATTTCTTTGGCCAAATGCATTGGGTGAATTGTCTCCAAGTGTTTCTTCATCGAGGATGTTCCGCAGGAGTTCTTTTTTTCAGATCCTCTCGATAGCACTCTTTTGCATAACTTGCAAGTAACCTTCCTAGCATTAACCTTTTTCTCACCCTCTGGCACTCTAAAGAAAGCCCAAACCACACTCTCTTCTCTTTTCTTTACAGGCTCCTCCACATCATCTACCTCTTCCAGGAGATCTTCTTCTGGATGACTGGATGCCATTTTTTCAAAAAAAGAAGTCAAAAGCACACTCAAAAAAGAAATTTCAAGAAGCTACAATAAACAGGTCTTGCCAGGAAGAAAGACAAATAATAATGGAAATAAAATAGGTGTTGGATCCTCCCTCTAAAAGAATGAAAAGGTTTTAAACCAATCAGAAGTTTTCTTTTCAGGTCACATGGAGTCCCGTAGGGTGCTGCTGGACCCATCGCGTACAAGATGCTACACCCGTAAAATTTTGTATACATAATCTTAAAGTATGAATAGGTGTTTAGAAAATATTTTTAAAAGTATATTAGTGTAAGTGTGTAAACAAAACTCATATTCTAACTTTCTATAGTGATATTTTACACTTTAAAAATTATGCTGGAGTCGCGACCCCGGAGCTACCCCAGAAATACGTGCCGGTAAGGGTCACGTAGCCTACGCGCATACA
Source organism: Calotriton arnoldi (assembly GCA_963921515.1). NCBI lineage: Eukaryota > Metazoa > Chordata > Amphibia > Caudata > Salamandridae > Calotriton > Calotriton arnoldi. The sequence goes on from CAWUFW010023292.1 coordinate 51,395, forward strand.
TTGCGCACTCGTGAAATTTCGTACAGTTAATGGTAAAGTATAAATTCCTGTTTATAAATTGTTTTCTAAATTATATTAGTGAAAGTCTTTAACTAAAACTGATATTTATAATTTCTACAATTATATTTCATACTTTTGAAATTACGCCGGAGTCGCGACCCCGGCGCGACTCTGGAAACGTGCGCCAGCCGGGTTCGCGCACCCATCGTGTAGGTTCACGTAGGATGCGTGACCCCTTTGTAAAAAAAAATGTTTTAAAAGTAGAACAATACAATAAAACAACTTTCACAGTATTAAAAGCGTTATTTCAAGAAAATATAAATTTAAGTGGTACGTATACATAACAAAGTATATTTTTACTAGTGTATAATATATGTATTTTAAAAGAGTGATTTTAATAGTAGAAGAAGATTTTAGAGAAATGAAGTATAACTTAAAAAGAAAAGTTCAAAAATATACTTCCAATCATTTTTAAAAAGAAGGAATTCTAAAAACACTTAAAAATATTGTAAAAAAGGTAAGTTTAAAATAATTATATAGTTAAGATTTAGCATTTGAGAAACCTTTCAAATTCACTAAAAAAACAGTAGGTGTTAGGGAAGTTATAGTTAGTAATTAGCATTTAAAAAACCTTAGAAATTCACTGAAAAGCCATAGGTTTTAAGGACGTTATTGTTAGAAATTAGCATTTAAAAAACCTTTGAAATTCACAGAAAAACCATCGGTTTCAGGGACGTTATAGTTATAAATTAGCATTTAAAAAACCTTTGAAATTCAGAGAAAAAACCATAGGTTTCAGGGACGTTATAGTTTGAAATTAGCATTTAAAAAACCTTTGAAATTCACTGAAAAAACCATAGGTTTCAGGGACGTTATAGTTAGGAATTAGCATTTAAAAAACCTTAGAAATTCACTGAAAAAACCACAGGTTTCAGGGACGTTATAGTTATTTGGACATTTCACTCGTACAAAACCGGATAAATTCATCCGTTATAGTTAGTTGAGCTAACTATAACTCGCGCCCCGCATTGCACTGCTGATGACGTCACATATTACATCATTCATGACATGGTCAGTGACATCACTGATGAGATCTCAAATGACATCACTGATGACATCACTGATGACATCATCCAGTGACTGTGTTTCTGTAAAGTTTAAATGTTTTATATATATGTATATATGCCAAGGTGTATTGAAGAATGAGTGGGTGTATAAGTGTCTGAATGGATGATTTAGTAAGTGCATGACTGACTGTATAAGTGAGTGATTAAACGTGTCTTACTGAATGCATGGGTTAGTGACTAAACTCTGTGAATGTCTGTATCAGTCTGTCAGTTGGTATGTAGGCGGCTGCATGGGTTGGTGAGTAGCTACATGAGTGTCTATATGGGTTATTGATTGGTTGTCTGAGTATCTGTATGGGTGACTGAGTGTCTGTGTGGGTGGGGGGTGTGTGACTCTGTGCATAGATGTGTGAGTGGGTGAGTCACTGGGTGTATGGGTTTAAGAGTGCGTCTGTGAGGGACCTAACCTCAGCGTTTGATTACGTTAACAGGTCTAAGTTGTGGTTGAGGTTACGCGATCTGGGTTTAGACGTGGAGTTGTTTTTTTTAAATTTTTTTTAATTTTTTTTATTTTTATTAAATTGTACACATCATCCAAAATATATATTGGCACATTGGTAGCATATAATTATATAATCATTGAAAGTGGTATGACATGCGCTCAAATAATGTTCTTCCGTGACAACAATACAAACATAAACTAAAAACAGAACAGTGTCCGCCTATCATTGTTGTTCATCACACTCATACATTCTTAGTTGCATACTTTACAGGTTCTTGTGTCAGTAACGTACTTGGGCTGCATTACTGTCGTCCTCGACATCCCACATCTTTGCACCTATGCACAGTTTGACCCGTGACCTATGGTCAATTCCCCCCGCCCCTCTACATGTGTATCCTGCAGCCTTACTGTCGTACCTGTCTACTGATCCCGCATTTCACTCCCTCTTGTGCCCAGCCATGTTGTGAATGGTTCCCATATATCCTTTGGGCGGGATCTGCTTGGCATTAGCTCCCAATAGTGGGACAGTTGGTCTTTGCAGTAGGTAGCATTTGTCACCCATTCTGCAACGGTTGGGGCGTCTGTTTCTTCCAATGTAGCGCCACTTGTCTCTTGGCCAGAAGCAGCAAAATGGCTATTAGCTTCCTCCTTCCCTTAGGTGCATCTAGTACATAACCCAACAGTGCAATCAATGGAGAACATACTATTGGATAGTTCGTCATGTGTCCTATATGATTAAAAACCGCTTCCCAAAATTTCGCTATTGGTCTGCATACCCATGCCAGGTGGATAAATGTGGCTCTCTGAGAGCCGCATCTCCAGCAGCACGTGTCCGGTTGCAGTCCCATGCGATGTAACTGCAGTGGTGTACGATATAAACGATGTATATAGTTAAAATGAATCAGCCGAAGTCTGTAATTCGGTGATAAATGTTTCAGTTGGGTACAGCAGAATGTCCATTGTTTATCTGTTATGGTAATTTCTGCGTCTTCCTCCCATTCTGTTTTTGAGCGGGCTATCGTGATAGAAGATTCACGTTGAGTAATGCTGTATAGGGGGTAATGAGTTTACGTGCTGACGGCACTGAGATAATATTTTCCAACGCTGGTAGTGTGGGGGGTATTTGTGGATAGTCGTCATATCGGGCCCTGCAAGCTGCTCTTATCTGATAGTATATCAGCATGTCTAGTGCTGAGGGCGAGGTCTCCTTGCACATCTGTTGCATTGTAATAAATGTGCCATCTGGAAAAAGATCTTTGCCTGTCAGAAGCTTGTGGGATGCCGCCCTTTGTTTGGTGGCAGTGTCCAGTAAAGGTGCAATTAGGGGGTTTCCGCCAATCGGCATGGATGGCGCAAATAGAACTTTTTAGTGTGCCCTCTTTGCTAGCCCTTGCCATGCCCATCTAAGTGTTTCGACAGTATCTATCTCTAGCTGTGGGCGCTTATATTGTTGATAGAGTGCTGTATTTAAAGGGAGGGGGGCTACTTTGTCCAGTTCAATCGCTACATGTGGCTGGTATGGTGTGGGATGCTGCCAGTAGTGGAGGAACTGTGCTTGCGTGCAGTAGGCATATAGTTCGAAGTCTGGGGCTCCCAGACCTCCTTGTGTAAAGGGCAAGGTTAGGATATTCCAGGATACACGGGGTTGTTTGCCGGCCCATATCAGTTCCAATACGTTTGAGCGTAATCTTTTGAAAAAGTGAGTAGTGAGAGGCATTGGTATATTTACGAAAAGGTATAATAGCTTTGGAAGTATTACCATCTTTGCGATCGCTATACGACCCGCCAGGGACAATGGCAAATTTCTCCATCTTTGCACCTTTCCCTCCAACCAGTCCATTGCTCTCCCATAATTCGCAGACCACAGTTCTTGTAGGTCTCTACTGATCCATATCCCCAAGTATCTTATAGGGCCATCAGCCCAGGGTATGGGGAATTCTGTGTCAAAGGGGGTGGTACCATCTGTCAGGGGCAGTATCGTTGATTTGGCCCAGTTTATCTGGATACCCGTTAGGCCTCCATACCGCACCAGTTCCCTCATCACTTGCGCGAAATTTGTTTCTGGGTTGACCAGATATACCGTCATGTCATCTGCATACATTGATATAAGTAAGCCTCTCGAGCTGAACCCAATACTGCGCTGTGTATGGTGTTGTCGAAGGCGAGCCGCCAGGGGTTCCATAGCGACCGCAAAAAGAAGCGGCGAGAGTGGGCAACCTTGTCGCGTTCCTCTCGTTATTCTAATTGGGTCTGAAATTTGGCCATTCATCCTAACTCTCGCTGTAGGTGCGGTATACAACAGTTTGAGGTTTAGACATGGAGTTGGTCTCTTTCTTGCACACTGCCCATGAAAACACCACGGCGGCGGTAAGGTACAGTGCAGATGGCAGTTTGACAGGCTCCTGGGAGTAAAAAGGGGGGTCCAGCAGGGGTGCCTTTTGGCCCCTTTGCTGTTTACAAATATATTAACAAATTGGGAGACTCCCTAACATCCTGTTGCAAAGACATACCCAGAACTAGCTCCAAAATGATCCCTGCACTCTTGTATGCCGATGATGCAGTTCTACTGGCCAGAACCGCAATGGGCCTTCAACAACTTTTAAATTGTTTTATAGGTTTTATGGACTCGTTAGATTTACCTACAAACTTTTAGAAATCACACACTATGACCATAGGTCCCCGAAAGGCGGCTAAGGCCAAGTTTTATTGCAAGGGGGCCGAATTAACCAAAGTGTCCGTGCTTCCATACTTAGGGGTAGTTTTTGACGAGCAAGGATCTTGCTGCGCGCAACTTTTACTTAAAAGGAACATCTTAGCCAGAGCAGCAGGGGCCACCTTGAATTTTGCTAAAAGATTGGGGTCAAAGCCCCTTCCCGTACTATTGAAGGTCTATAATGCAAAATGTATCCCGATGGCTACATACGGGTGCGACATCTGGGGGTACAAGGATGTGAAGGAAATTCAGGCGGCTGAGAATAATTTTATGTGAAAACTCCTTGCGGTCCCCACTGCAACCCCTGTTTTTAACCTACATGAAGAATTGGGAGTGGGTTGCATTTCAGACCAGATCGCAGTCGCCCCGCTGTTGCGCTGGCTTAGAATCTGGGCAAGTCCTACCCCAAACCTAAACCAACTTATAATTACTGATTGCATTGCACTGGAGGGGGCGTTACACATTCCCTGGCTGAAATACATAAAGGAACTGACTAGATGGCTCGGCCGGTCGACCTGTTCCTGAGCCCCGGGTCCCTGGGCAAGACGGCTATCAGAGACTTCAAACAGCAGTTTCTGGGCAAGCGGCAGGGGCACAGGGAGGAGATGGAATTAGCCAAACCGTCTGTGAGATGGCTTGCCATATTGAGCCTGGGTCCACAGATGCAGCCATATTTATCTTATGTCAACAAAGCATATCATCGTTTTGTTTTGACCAGATTTCGTTTGAATCTGGTCCCCTGGCTACTGGCATTTCCCCAAGGCTATTCTAAACCTGGTTCACTAAAACCCTGCCCCTGTGATAATTTTTCAGAGCAGGATACTCTACATTTTATGTTTTTCTGCGCCCACTACGATTCTTTGCGCAGAAAACATATTTTACCATTGCTTAGAGACCGCCAATTTGTCCAAATCAGGCCAGCTATGTTCTATCTTCAAATGTTATCTTCTCCCATGGTCTGCTTGGGGGTAGCAAGCTTTTTAATAGGGGCTATCAGACATAGGAAAAAGTTGCCGCCGCAGTAGCCAGTTTGTTCCCTCAGTTAGTGATAACACGTTTTTAAAACTATTATAATGTGCACTTTATGAGATAATGCTTATAGCCTTTGGTCTAATGCCTAGCACTGTTGCACTTTATATGTTGTACTCTTTGTAGGTTTATATGTGATCGATGAAACAGTAAAGCCGGATGCCCTTTTATTGCTCTGTACAGATATTTTTAATATTTTTATGTGACTTAAGCTTTTATGTATAAATGTCCTTAAATGAAATGTGTCTTTTTAAAAAATGTTTACTTTTATGGCTCTTGGTTGCCGAATAAAGTACTTTTGACTGACTGACTGACTATATCTGAGAGTGAGTGATTGTGAGAGTGGCTGTATGGATGAGTGTTTGCTTGTATCAGTGATTGTATAAGAGAGTAAGTATGTGTTAGTATCTGTATGAATAAGTGAGGTGGTGTGTGTATAACTGTATAGGTGAGTAAATGGGAGTGTGATTGATTCTTTGCATGACTGACTAGGTGTGTGAGTAACTCTATGGATGAGTGGCGGTGTGTGAGTGTCTGTATAGGTGTATGAGTGCATATAATAGTGCTGTATTGATGAGTGACTGCATGTATGAGTGACTGTATGGGTGAATGAGTGGATGTGTGTGTAGACCTAGGAATCAGTGAGTGGGTATGTAGTAACTGGTATTGGTGTGTCTATGGTTTCGAAGATGGTAGTCTGCATTTTAGAGTGGGTGTATCAAAGGTTATATTAGGGTGTGAGGAGGTGCATCAGATGATCACGTGGATGATGTCATCAGTGATGTCATCAGTGATGTCATCAGTGATGTCACTGACCATGTCATGAATGATGTAATATGTGACATCATCAGCAGTGCAGTGCAGGGGCGCGAGTTATAGTTAGCTCAACTAACTATAATGGCCGAATCTCTCTGGTTTTGTACGAGTGAAATGTCCAAATAACCCTAACGTCCCTGAAACCTGTGGTTTTTTCAGTGAATTTCTAAGGTTTTTTAAATGCTAATATCTAACTATAACGTCCCTGAAACATCGTTATAGTTAGGACCTAGTTTCCATAGGAAAAGTGTTTCTTCTTTTCCCAATAACTTTGGCGCCGGATGACGAATCTTCGCGAAATTTTCAAAACTAGTGGGGCGCTCCGGGCAGCTCCTATCCTGAAAGTTTCGGGATGATTTGTCAAGTGGGGGCCGAGAAAAAAGGGGGGTCCCAAAACGCGTTTTCCCCATGTTATTTCCCGTAGGAAACTTTAGACACGGCTACAGCCCGAACTGCTGAACGGAATTACACCAAATTTGGCAAAAAGGTAGCCCTTGGTTCAGAAAGCGCCCTTTTTTTAAATGGTGTAAATCCGTTCAGTAGTTCCTGAGAAGTTCTAAAAATAGAGGTCAAAAATCAATTTCATATTGGAAACTTTAGACACAGTTACAGCCAAATCTGCTGAACGGAATTAAACCAAATTTGGCAAAAAGGTAGTGCTTGGTTCAGAAAGCGCCCTTTTTTTTAAATGGTGTAAATCCGTTCAGTAGTTTTCGAGATATTAAAGGAAAAAAATCATTATATATCTCGCCGGGACCTAACTACACAAGCACGAGCTTGGCTCTAATTGGCTGCCAACACTTCAATCCAGGAAGTGTTGGCAGCCATTTTGGTGCAATGCTTTTTAGGTCTCGCCTAGCGACGCAGCGCATGCGCTGCTCACTACACAAACACCACTGCACTGCCCTAAACCCTAAAACACTACCCCAGCACGACCCCCTACACTGCACAAACACCACTGCACTGCCCTAAACCCTAAAACACTATCATCATCATCATAAAACTTTATTCGGTCGTTAAGACCATCAAAGTGCATAGGCGTACAGAAGTATAGTAGTTAGAACAAGATTTTCATACTGAAAATTGTAAGCCAAAATAGATGACATTATTTATACAGCGACAAAACGTATTAAAACCCGAGCCATTAAAATCTAAAAAACAAATTAAAAGGAACTAGCTTCCAAGATGATAAAACCATACAAGCTAAAAACACATAGAAAGTACATAAAGTGCTAGTGCATAATTAGCAGAAATACAGTATTGCACAGTCTTCTGTAATTTAAACATGAGGCATATAGTAACATGATCATAAGACATCGAGTGTGGACTGGATACTTTGTGAGGAATGATACTTAATCTAATGGTATACTCAGTTCATTTTAGCATCTTCCTCCTAATGAACCAGAACCTCCCCAGGAATTTGGCCATTGCACATACTATTTGTGGCCTTGTATCTGTCCTGAGGATACGTAGGGCCTCTAAATGACTACGGGTTCCTAGTTGTCTACAAGCAGGGGCTAACCATTTAGATCTTGGATTTTTATACAGAGGGCATGTAAAGAGAATGTGCTTAGTCGTCTCCTCTATCTCGGGGCAACATGGACAATTGGATGATTTAACTTGGGAGCCCCTATTCCATGACACAGTAAAGGAGTTTAAGGAAGACATCCAAATCTAAATTGGATAAATAACTTCCTCTCTTCGGGACAGTGATGAAGTCCATATAGGGCTCGTACACACCAACCATCTTAAACTCCATAAATTCTGTCGTGAGTCGACCTCCTTTCACTTGTATGACTGTTCTCTCTGCCACCCATTTCCAATAGTAGGACTTGACCCACTCTCTACTAGGCAGTAAGCTAGAGTCCTTTTCTTCCCAAAGGTTTCCCAGGCCTATTTCCAAAAGCAATTTTTTGATGTTACAGAACCAGCCAATTTTTTTAAAACGATCCAACTTAAGAACCACCTCAGTAGCAATCGCATAATGAACAAGCTCAGGTGTTTTTTTAATGCGGAGCCAAAAGAGAAGAGGTCGAAGTCTCGCTTTATCCATTATTGTAGTTCTGCCCAAATCTAGTCGCAAGGGAGTGAGCGGGGTACTCTGGGGATTGAGCAAAGTGATCTTAGGAATTTGTTCTCTGTAAGAAGCAAGCCCTCCAAATTATCAAATCCCCAGATTTCAGCCCCATAGAGAGCCGAGCCAACCACCTTCTGGTCATAAATCTGTAGCGGTGCTGCAATCGGTCTAGTTTGTGATGACCTATGTTCTAAGATTATAGCCCCAGATGTCTTCCTCTGCTGTAGAATTTGCTTCGAAATATGTTGTTTCCAATCAATTTTTTCAGTGAGGGTTATACCAAGATATACAATGGAATCCACCCTTTCCAGCGGAATCCCCCCAATAATAGTTTCCCTTTAAACGATTTATGGGGGTTCATTAACAAAAGTTTTGTCTTTGAGGTATTTACTTCTAATCCTCTCATCTCACAGAAAGACATGAAGCGATCTAATAGCAGTTGAAGGCCACTTGGGGTTTTAGAAACTAAAAGCGTGTCGTCCGCAAATAGCAATGTGCTTATTTTATCGCTCCCCAATGAAGGGGCATCCGCATGGGCTTCCGCTAAATAATTCACCACCCCATTTACAAAGAGTGAAAATAAGGTGGGGGCTAGGACGCAGCCCTGCCTCACCCCTCTTGCAACCTTTATTGGGTCTGTCAGTTGCATTTGGTCTCCCCAACGTACCTTAGCATAATTTCCCTCGTGAAGGCGTATAAGAAGTGCCAAAATATTGTGAGGGAGCCCCTGATCATGTAAAACTTGCCAAAGTGTAGCCCTTGGAATCAGATCAAAGGCTGACCTCAGATCAATAAAAGCAGTATAAAGACTACCCTGTTCCAAAATCACAGACTTCCAGGCCAAAAGGGTAAAACGAAAAACCTGATCGATAGTGCTAACTTTTTTCCTGAACCCTGCTTGGAAGGGGGATAATATACCATTCCCTTCCATCCAATCAGTAATTTTAATAAGCAGGGCACGTGAAAAAACTTTCTGTACCCCATCTATCAAACTTATCGGTCTATAGTTTAAGGGCAGCGATCGATCCCCCTTCTTGTAAACCGGGATGACCTCCGCTCCTTGCCAAGAAGGGGTATAGGAGCCCCAGCAGCTATGCCATTGGCTAATAACCACATATAATTAGACCATTTAGGAATATCAGCCAGAAAAACATCACCAGGTATTCCATCTGGGCCTGATGCTTTGTTTTTGAGTATAGAGCTTATACTTTCAGTAATATCTGCTTCGGAGAAAAAATTACAGTTAGACTGTAAGTTGGTTAAGTCTAAAGAAGTACCTCCAGGAGTGGATACTCCAGTTCCAGAATAAATTCCGGAAAAGTGGTCAAACCAGGCTGCCGCTGTGATATTATTAGAGGGAGAATTCGGTCTCTCAGCGTCTCCCCTTGTTACAAGAAGCCAAAATTGCTTTTGATCTTTCAGTTTACAAGCGGCATTAATCTGTTGCCAGCGATCCTCCACATGATCCCTTTTGGCTTCCCTCTGAACTTTCTTATACGCTCTTCTAGCTGAACTTATATTAGTATAGTTTTTGGCTCTAATCTCAGCTGCCAGAAGTGACCGTGCCTCCTTACATTTTTTGTTAAACCAGGAATAATGCGAGTTAGCAGACGTCTTCCTACGATGAGATCTCGAACCAATAAAATGGGAAGCTAACTGTGAAAAAAAGGATGAGTGTATATCTGTGACCACTTTAAGCTCATCCTGCTGATGGGCTCTATTATAAAGCCTATCAATATTTTCTTGTAAGGTTAAATTTATAGCTTCAATCTTGTCAGTATCCAATGCCACCCGTGCCCATTTTAATCGTCTATTGTCATTTGTGGGGTATAAATCCTTAGACGAGAGCTTTATCTCTGAAATATCACTAGTTTTGCTCCAGAAGGAGGTCATGGAAAGCTCAAGTGGATTATGGTCACTGTCAATTGATTCTCCAACCACCATATCCAGTACTTCTGGCCATAGCCTGATATCTATCAAAACATAGTCAATACGACTCATGTTAGATGTTCTATTAAAGGTATTGGCTCCCATCTTGTCGGAGTTTGTACGGCCATTTGCTGCCCTAAGTCCATAACCAAGGGATATGGCCTGAAGCTGCAGGGCAGTTTGTGTCCATTTTCTTATTGGGGGTAAATCAAGGGGGGAACATGCCAATATGCCTCTACCTGGTCACTATTAGATACATCTATTATGCATAATGGTTCGTACGTACAATTGAAATCTCCTGCAACTATCAGGGGTGTTGATATCTCCCTCTCTTCAAGGGTGTTTTCTAATACATGAAGAGTTGGTGAGCATGTGCCTGCCTTGGTCCCGCGGGCATAAACATTAAAGATGTCCACCATCCTACCATTTCTACCCCTAAGGCTAGTTGCGAGTATATTGGGATCATTAATTTTAATCTCTCTTATTGAACATAACAAATCAATCCTAATCCAGATCAATAACCCTCCCGCTGGTCTTCCTGGTCTGTCGGTAACAGCCGATCGATGTAAAGTAACATACCCAGGGATGTAAGTCGGAGTAGTGGCCCAAGTTTCTTGTAAAATACATACATCAAATTGGGTAATATATTCAATCCAGTGGGGGAGTTGCATCTTAGATTTTATTCCAGCCACATTCCACGTCAATATACGGAGTGTTGAATTTGTATCATCTAATTCTCGGGGAATGATATGATGGCACCTCTCTAATGGTCTACACATCTGTGAGACTCGGGAGATGGTTTGCTGATCAAACCTTGATATAGTTTCTTTTTCCACACTAGAATGCAATGAGTTGAAAGGCTCAGAACAACGAAGCGGCATTATGGCCAAGGAAGCAATTGTTGAGCCTTCTGGTTGGAATATCTCCGGAGCCTGATCAATGTTTATGTCATGAGGGCTAGAGTATTTGCAGGGTGTAGTGTCATGACACCTCAGTCAGTCATTCTGAGCTAAGGATGAATCAGACCCCTTCAAGACACTAACTCTTCTATTTATAGATGGCTGTGCTAAAGCAGAGGGACTATATTTCATCTGGATATTTGTGGTTGTTGGAGAGCAAGTTCTTGCTTCTAGAGCAATTAAACAGTGGGCTAAATTTTCATCACTTAAGTGGAGTTCAATAAAATCTGTGGGGGAGGCACCATTTGATATTCGTTTAGCCCAAAGAATATCGTCTCTAATGATAGATCTACACCCTCTTACTTTTCTAATCCAGTGGATTGATTTATTGAGTAGTGAATGTTGGTCCTCTTGTCTACCTACCAATAAAACTTTGGGCACATTAGTCAAAAAAATACTCTTAGAGCTCTTGTTGGAACTATCCCAGCACGACCCCCTACACTGCTCAAACACCACTGCACTGCTCTAAACCCTAAAACACTACCCCCAGCACGACCCCCTACACTGCCCAAACACCACTGCACTGCCCTAAACCCTGAAACACCACCCCCAGCACGACCCCCTACACTGCCCGAACACCACTGCACTGCCCTAAACCCTGAAACACCACCCCCAGCACCACCCCCTACACTGCGCGAACACCACTGCACTGCTCTAAACCCTGAAACACCACCCCCAGCACGACCCCCTACACTGCCCGAACACCACTGCACTGCCCTAAACCCTGAAACACCAGCCCCAGCACGACCCCCTACACTGCCCGAACACCACTGCACTGCCCTAAACCCTGAAACACCAGCCCCAGCACGACCCCCTACACTGCCCGAACACCACTGCACTGCCCTAAACCCTGAAACACCACCCCCAGCACGACCCCCTACACTGCCCGAACACCACTGCACTGCTCTAAACCCTGAAACACAACCCCCAGCACGACCCCCTACACTGCCCGAACACCACTGCACTGCCCTAAACACTGAAACACTACCCCCAGCAAAACCCTCTACACTGCTCGAACACCACTGCACTGCCCTAATTCTGAAACATCACCCCCAGCAAGACCCCCTACACTGCCTGAACACCACTGCCCTAAACCCTGAAACACCATCCCCAGCAAGACCCCCTACACTGCCCGAACACCACTGCACTGCCCTAAACCCTGAAACACCACCCCCAGCACGACCCCCAATACTGCCCGAACACCACTGCTCTGCCCAAAACCCTGAAACACCAGCCCCAGCACGACGCCCTACACTGCCCGAACACCAATGCACTGCCCTAAACCCTGAAACACCAGCCCCAGCACGACCCCCTACACTACCCGAACACCACTGCAGTGCCCTAAACCCTGAAACACCAGCCCCAGCACGACCCCCAACACTGCCCGAACACCACTGCAGTGCCCTAAACCCTGAAACACCAGCCCCAGCATGACCCCCTATACTGCCCGAACACCACTGCACTGCCCTAAACCCTGAAACACCAGCCCCAGCACGACACCCTACACTGCCCGAACACCACTGCACTGCCCTAAACCCTGAAACACCAGCTCCAGCACGAGCCCCTACACTGCCCGAACACCACTGCACTGCCCTAAAACCTGAAACACCAGCTCCAGCACGACCCTCTACACTGCCCGAACACCACTGCACTGCCCAAAACCCTGAAACACCAGCCCCAGCACGACCCGCTACACTGGCCGAACACCACTGCACTGCCCTAAACCCTGAAACACCAGCCCCAGCATGACCCCCTACACTGCCGGAACACCACTGCACTGGCCTAAACCCTGAAACACCAGCCCCAGCACGACCCCCTACACTGCCCGAACACCACTGCACTGCCCTAAACCCTGAAACACCACCCCCAGCAAGACCCTCTACACTGCCCGAACACCACTGCACTGCCCTAAACCCTGAAACACCACCCCCTGCACGACCCCCCTAACACTGAAACACCACTCCCTGCACGACCCCCTACACTGCTCGAACACCACTGCACTGCCCTAAACCCTGAAACACCACCCCCAGCACGACCCCCTACACTGCCCAAACACCACTGCACTGCCCTAAACCCTAAACACCACCCCCAGCACAACCCCCTACTCTGCCCGAACACCACTGCTCTGCCCTAAACCCTGAAACACCACCCCCAGCACATCCCCCTACACTGCCCGAACACCACTGCACTGCCCAAAACCGTGAAACACCAACCCCAGCACGTCCCCCTACACTGCCCAAACACCACTGCACTGCCCAAAACCCTGAAACACCACCCCCAGCACGACCCCCTACATTGCCCGAACACCACTGCACTGCCCTAAACCCTGAAACACTACCCACAGCACGACCCCCTACACTGCCCGAACACCACTGCACTGCCCTAAACCCTGAAACACCAGCCCAGCACGACCCCCTACACTGCCCGAACACCACTGCACTGCCCAAAACACTGAAACACCAGCCCCAGCACGACCCCCTACACTGCCCGAACACCACTGCACTGCCTCAAACCCTGAAACACCAGCCCCAGCACGACCCCCTACACTGCCCAAACACCACTGCACTGCCCTAAACCCTAAAACACGAGCCCCAGAACGACCCCCTACACTGCCCGAACACCACTGCACTGCCCTAAACCCTGAAACACCAGCCCCAGCATGATCCCTACACTGCCCGAATGTGAGAAGTTGGCCTGGCATATGCTGTCCACTAATTATAGTGGGCACCTTGCACCAGTCCAAATCGACTCTTATGGTAGGTAGGTTAAAGACAACCTTATTGAAAGCTATCCTAGTGGTAGCTATGGAGAGCAGCCTTCAGGCTAAGTCTTGAAGGAATGTAAAGCAGCTTGTTTTACCAGTCTATAATCTCTTGAGTGACCAAATGAAAGAGCACCACACCAGGTATATATTCAAAATATATGTATTTATTACTAAACACACCCCTCTAGTCTCTTTATGAGGCTAGAGTTCGAAGTACATAGGTTATAAGATCTTAAATCACAGTAATAGCACAAATACACGTTTGGGCCCTAGGGGCGTACCAAACCATATACCAATAAAGTGGTATGCGAACCACGACTGAACTAGACACTAGGCCTAGAGCCTCTAGAAGTGCTTGGACCACAAGGAACCACCCAAGGTAGTGACACAGGGGACCCACGGGAGACGCGTGCAGTGTAAATACACAACCGCGATACGCCGTTAACTTCTATGGAGAAAGTCGGGATCGGGAAAATAGAGGAAAGGGACACTTAAAAGAGGACTAGGACAAAACCCTTTGAGATCTAGGACTTTGAAGAGTCTCTACCCACTGGAGCACCGGAGTACTCGTGTTACCTCACCCAGGGAAGCCGGGTGCATAGGTGCCTTTCGGGGTCGGGTTTCGTCGTCGTTTCGTATGGCGATCTGCTGCAAAGTGCTGCTGGCGACCAGGAGAAAAGTGTCCGGGTGGATCCAAGAGTGGATCGGAGTTCTGAAGAACCTGAAAGCAGAGGGGACAGAGTCTGGGTCACTAGCCAGTGACCAGGAAGGCGATGGACAGATGCCCACCGATGTCGAGTGCTTCAGGTGCGGTGACGGTCGTCTTGACTCTTCAGCCACGAGGTCCGGGAGGCGTTGTCGGCAACCAGGAGCAGGATTCGGGCTGGTGCTCAATGTCTGTCGAGTGCTGAGGTGTCGGCGACCGGATTGGACCCAACAAGCCTTGGCAACGGCAAGTCTCGAGTAAGATGTAGATCGTCGATGATGCAGACCAGCAAGGGTTGGGGAACTCACCCAGCGAGGGTAAATGAGGGCAGGCCTAGAGCAACCAGGATGCCAAGTAAAGAAAAGATTGGCCTTCGTTAAGGGCTACTAGCCAACGGGCTAGCGACCGCGAAGGAGCCTCGTGATGCAGCACGTGGAGCTGGCTTGCAGGACACTCGTGGAGTAGGGGCCAGTGATCTTCGGTGCAGGTGGTGCTGGAGGCTAGGGATACTCGGAGCCCAAAGCATGAGTTCTTGGGAGACCCAGAAGATGGTGCACTTGCAAATGTGCTCGGTGTCCAGGGGTCATGGTCTCAAGTCACCCACAATAGCCACGGGCCTCAGCTTTGCTGGGGACTCAGGGGAGCCTCGGGGAAGTCTGAGAATCCACCTCTGGTGATGCGATGACTTCGGCGTCCGACGGGAGCTTCAGTAATGCGAACCGGACAGATGCTTCTTTGGTGCCTGCCAAGCAGGGGAGTCACTCCTTGACCCCAAGGGAGATTCTTCAGTCCTCTAATCTTGTCGTAGAGCGTCGAAGGTCCAGGATTCAGTGTCAGAGTTTCGTCCAGGTATAATCTAAAGTCCTAAGGACTGGGTTCCTACCTTTATTCTAAAAATAGGGGATGGACTACTCTGTGGCCCCACCTATGGGTGGGTCAGGGCAGAGGGGTGGCTACACCCCTTTCCTTTGTCCAGTTCGCGCCAAAGCAGGGGCTGCGAGCCCCTGATCCGGTTTGAACTGGGGTATGCACAGGGACACCAAATGTGCCCCCATTGCAGGACTTCAAAGCACCCGAAAGTGCTCCCGCCCAGCCCCAATACACATTGTCCTGTCTGGGGAGGTGGTCACACCTCCCTGGGACAGGAAACCTATTGTCCAGGCCTCCCCTGCCGGAGTTTCGTCCAGCAGCAGGAGGCCAGACTCGTGTCTGTGGCAGCAGCATCCATTTTGTGATGCCAGGGCTCTGGAAAGAAGTTACCGGACTCGTCAGAGTTAACATGCCTTTCCCTCTAGAAGGGTGGAATGCTACCCCCGCCACCAGGATTGGCGGGGGGGTAGTATTCCAAGATGTTTGACACCAAACACGACATGTTTAGGTGCAGCCATTCCAAAGTTAGCATTTTACCGCGAGGATATAATGCGCTTAAGAGTATATGGTCAGGCTGCACTACAAACAGCATCAGAGATGGTCTCCGAATGCTGCAGAGGGGCCCTGCTCATGCAGGGGCACCCTCTCACATAGGAACCATGCACTCTGCCTTTAGGATTGATAAGGCCTGCCTTAGGAGTGACTTATAGGTTTATATGTGTGTATGCATTTAGTGATATAGGTAACCTATACCACTGCAAGGGGTGCATGCACCACCTTACCCAGGCTGCAGTAGCAGACCTGTGGTGTCAGTTTGGATGGCCTTCCAGGGGTGGCATAATATATGCTGCAGCCCCTGGCAGGCCTCTGAGGTACCTATGCCCTTGGTACATAGTATACCATATACTAGGGACTTATAAGGGCACTCCAGATCCCAATCAGTGATGTGCCTAAGGCACATGGAGACCCTTTTAAAGAGGAAACAGCTAGGCTGGGGTTCTGAATAGCAGGGCCCCAGCCAGACTAATGTCAAAAACCAGTGAAGCATCAGCAAAAAGTGGGGGTACCCATGTGAAGCAGATCCTACTCTCCTACACAACCCCCCCAAACGTAGGGACATTAAACTAACCTTGCCCAGTTAAGTCTTCATGTTCTAAGTGGAAATACCTAGAGAGTCCATCTGCATTCGCATGGTTACTCCCAGGCCTATGTTCCACTGTAAAGTCCATCCCCTGTAGGGAAATGGACCACCTAAGCAGTTTGGGGTTTTCACCCTTCATTTGTTTTAGCCATAAGAGGGGCTTATGGTCTGTCTGAACCAGGAAGTGTGTACCAAACAAGTATGGCCTCAACTTCTTCAGAGCCCAGACCACAGCAAAGGCCTCCCTCTCTATGGCTGACCAACGTTTCTCTCTAGGGGTCAGCCTTCTGCAAATAAAAGCTACTGGCTGATCCTGACCTTCTTCATTCAATTGTGACAGTACAGCCCCTACCCCCAATTCAGATGCATCTGTTTGCACAATGAACTTCTTGGAGTAATCAGGACTCTGCAGAATTGGAGCAGTGCACATGGCCTGCTTGAGGTCATCAAATGCCTTTTGACAGCTAACTGTCCACTGAAACTTTTTGGGCATTTTCTTAGAAGTTAAGTCATTCAAGGGTGTCACTATTGATCCATACCCCTTGACAAATCTCCTATAGTACCCAGTCAGGCCTAAGAAGGCTCTCACCTGAGTCTGGGTAGTGGGAGCAGTCCAGTCCATGATGGTCTGGATCTTGCTCTGCAAAGGTTGAACCTGGCCTCCACCCACAAGGTGGCCCAGGTACACAACCTGACTCTGCCCTATCTGGCACTTAGTGGCCTTGATAGTCAGGCCTGCCTTTGCAGGGCCTGTAAAACATTCCTGAGGTGGACCAGGTGATCCTCCCAGGTGGAGCTAAAGACAGCAATATCATCTAGATAAGCTGCACTATAGGCTTCCAGTCCTGTGAGAACTGTGTTCACCAACCTCTGGAAAGTGGCAGGTGCATTTTTCAGACCAAAGGGCATTACCACAAATTGATAATGCCCACTAGGGGTTGAAAATGCTGTTTTGGGCTTTGCAGTATCAGCTAGTCTGATCTGCCAGTAGCCAGCTGTTAGGTCAAATGTGCTGAGATATTTGGCAGAGGCCAAAGTATCTATGAGCTCATCTGCCCTGGGTATGGGATGGGCATCAGTCCTAGTGACTGCATTGAGACCCCTGTAGTCTACACAAAACCTCATCTCTCTTTTCCCACCACTGGTGTGAGGTTTCGGTACCAGGACTACTGGACTAGCCCAAGGGCTATCTGAGGGTTCAATTACTCCCAACTCCAACATTTTCTGGACTTCAGTCCTGATACAGTCCCTGACATGGTCAGGTTGCCTATAAATCTTGTTTTTAATAGGCAGACTGTCCCCAGTGTCCACTTCATGAGTGCACCAGGTGGTCTGACTGGGTGTCAGTGAAAACATATGTCTAAACTGATTGAGGACTTGCCTGCAATCAGTTTGTTGCTGGGTAGTGAGGCTGCCTGCCAAGGCTACACCATCAACTGACCCATCGTCAGGGTTCTGTGAGAGCAGGTCAGGGAGTGGGTCACTCTCTTCCTCCTGCCCTTCATCAGTAGCCATGAGCAAGCCCATGTCTGCCCTGTTCACATATGGCTTTAGTCTGTTGACATGGAGAACCCTTTGGGGACTCCTGGGTGTTCCCAGGTCCACTAAGTAAGTGACCTCACCCTTCTGCTCAACAATAGTGTGGGGTCCACTCCATTTGTCTTGGAGAGCTGCTGGGGCCACTGGCTCCAACACCCACACCTTCTGTCCTGGCTGGTACACAGTCAGAACAGCTCTTTGGTCATGCCAGGCCTTCTGAAGTTCCTGGCTAGCCTCAAGGTTTTTGGTTGCCTTTTTCATGTACTCAGCCATCCTGGAGCGGAGACCAAGTACATAGTCCACTATATCTTGCTTTGGGGGCTTGAGAGGTAACTCCCATCCTTCCTTCACCAAGCACAGTGGACCCTCACAGGGTGGCCAAACAGAAGTTCAAAAGGGCTGTAACCAACCCCCTTCTGAGGCACCTCCCTATATGCGAATAAAAGGCAGGGCAAGAGTATGTCCCATCTACGCCTAAGCTTTTCTGGGAGCCCTTTAATCATGCCCTTCAAGGTTTTGTTGAATCTCTCAACTAAACCATTGCATTGTGGGTGATAGGGTGTGGTGAACTTATAAGTCACTCCACACTCCTTCCACATTGCTTTTAAGTACCCAGACATGAAGTTAGCACCCCTGTCTGATACTACCTCCTTAGGAAAGCCCACTCTTGAGAAGATTCCCAGGAGGGCCCTTGCCACCACAGGTGCTGTAGTGGTCCTGAGGGGAATAGCTTCTGGGTACCTGGTGGCATGATCCACTACCACCAGGATAAACCTGTGCCTAGAGGCTGTTTGGGGATCCATGGGACCAACAATGTCAATCCCTACCCTCTCAAAGGGCACCCCCACCACAGGTAGTGGTATCAGGGGGGCCTTTGTAGTGCCACCTGCTTTGCCACTGGCTTGGCAGGTTACACAGGAGCGACAAAACTCCTTACTGTCTTCAGACATGTGGGGCCAGTGAAAGTGAGGGACAATTCTGTCCCAAGTCTTGTTCTGGCCCAGGTGTCCTGCTAAGGGAATATCATGGGCTAGGGTCAATAGGAAGCCCCTGAACTTCAAAGGTATTACCAACCTCCTGGTAGCACCAGGCTTGGGGTCTCTACTCTCTGAGTACAGGAGTCCATCATCCCAATACACTGTATGGGGACCACTAGCTTTCCCAGCAGCCTCAGCAGCAGCTTGCTGTCTGAGGGGTTCAAGGGAGGGGCAGCTCTGCTGCTCCTGGCTCAGATCTGCCCTAGAAGGTCCCCCTGTCCCCAAGAACTCAACCTGGTCAGGTTCCAGTTCCTCTGGGACAGTTCCTTCTTCAGGGCTGAGATCATCCCCCTCAAGGGACTGATCTTCCTCCTGAGCCAAGGGGGAAGGCACTGCCTTAACCCTACTACTCCTCCTCTTGGAAGGCACTTGGTCCATTCTTCCAGAATCCAAGGCCTGTTCAGTGCTAGACATTTTGGCTTGTGACCTGGTCACAGCAAACACATCTGCAGGGATCCCCAGCATTTCTGCATGGGTCCTGAGCTCCACTTCTGCCCAAGCAGAAGTCTCTAAGTCATTGCCAAGCAAGCATTCGACTGGTAGGTTTGCACTTACCACAACCTTCTTAAGGCCAGTTACCCCTCCCCAGGAGAAGTTAACAACTGCCAGAGTATGGTCTGTTCTGACATTGCTAGCATTGGTCACTTGGTACATCTCACCAAGCATAACTTGCCCAGGTAGCACAAGGTCTTGTGTCACCATTGTGACACTTGCCCCTGTGTCCCTAAATGCCAAAGCCTCTCGTCCATTGATTAAAGGCTGTTGTCTGTACTTGCCCAGATTACTGGGACTCATAGAGGAGGGCACATCCATGCCTCCATCACAGACTAACACAGCCTGAGTCAGTTCTCTAACTAGGTCAGAGCCCAACTCAGTTCCCAGGGTGAACCCTACTAAACCCTTTGCTGGAGCACTTCCACCAACTGTACTAGGGGGAACAGGTGCCTTAGGGGCATTGGTGGGTGCTGGACTGGAGTCTTTGGACTTGGTGCAATCACTGGTCCAGTGGGTCTTTTGCTTACAGACCTTGCACCATGGTTTTCTTTGGCCTTTACCCTTGGTAGACTGGGAATCCCCAACAGAAGAAGATTTTTGGGGGCCTGATGAAGACTTTTGATCTTTACCCTTCTCCCCACCCTTGTCAGAGTTCTTAGCATCTTGCTTCTTGGTTTCCCCACCTTGGTTCTGTACCTTCTGCTTCACCCTGGTTCTGACCCATTTGTCTGCCTTCTTTCCCAATTCTTGGGGAGAGGTCAGATCAGAGTCAACCAGGTATTGATGCAACAGCTGGTTTTGACAGTTATTAAGAATCTGCTCCCTCATTATCAGATTATACAATCCTGAGAAGTCACACACCTTACTGCCCATCAACCAGCCTTCCAGAGCCGTGGCAGAACAATCCACATAGTCTACCCAGTCTTGAGTCTGTGCTTTTTGGGTGTCTCTGAACTTCAACCTGTACTGTTCAGTGGTTAGGCCAAACCCATCAATAAGAGCACTCTTCAAGACCTTGTAATTGTCAGCTTCCTCCTCTCTAACAGTGAGGAGCTTGTCTCTACCTTTGTCAGCAAAGGAGAGCCACAAGATTGCTGCCCACTGCTCCTGAGGGACCTTCTGTACTTTACAGGCCCTCTCTAAAGCAGTTATCCATTTGTGGATATCATCCCCACTCTGGTAGGGAGGGACAATCTTGCTCAGGTTCCTATGGTCATAGGACCTTTCCCTATCTCTAGGGACATGGCTGCCACCATGGGACTCTAGTCCCAACTTTCTTCTCTCTCTAAGGAGATCTAGGGATTCTCTATCTAAAGCCAATTGCTTCTTCCTGATCTCTAGTTGAGTTTCCTCATACTGGACCAGTCTCTTTCTTCTCTCATGAGAGGATTCCCTCCTGTGAGAAGAAACAGAGCTCCCTATGGAGGTGCCAGAGTGGTTAGACTCCTGAGAAGGAGACCTAGACTTTCTGAGCACACTCATAATCCTTCCTGGGGGACAAAGGTGTGGTTTTCTAGATCCTCATCTTCATCTTCCCCAGAAGGGTTTGGGTTTTCCAGGTCAGGGTCATTGTCACCCTCCTGGTCAGCTTCAGAGGGGGCTGGGGGTAGTGGTACCCCTGGCCCCTTCCTCATCTGCTGGCCCACCCTCTGCTCCTACCCCTTCAGTCTCTGAGGACTTACTAAGATCATAAGCCACCAACAACTCCTTGAGGTGTTGGGTGGTGAGACTTTGGCCTGTCCTTAATTTCCTCACATTACATAAAGCTCTCAATTCCAAGAATTGGAGTGTATCATACTTGGAGGGTGGAAGCTCAATGGCTTCCTGCAAGGAATCTTTGGATCCTGCTTTTAAAGACATTACTAGTGTGGTATGGTGTATGCACTACCTACTCTAGTGTGGCCTACTAAACTCTCTTGAGTCGTAGAAAGGGTTGTGCTATCCCTTAACACACAACTCTAAGTTCAGTAGAACTTACTGCTATTCTAAGCTTAAATTATATGTACCTTAGGTACCTTTAGTGGTTTTCAGTTGATCAATTCAATTGAGATTATCTGGTAAAACAATAGCAAGCTGGAATCCCACACGCTGCACACCAATGTGAGAAGTTGGCCTGGCATATGCTGTCCACTAATTATAGTGGGCACCTTGCACCAGTCCAAATCGACTCTTAGGGTAGGCAGGTTAAAGACAACCTTATTGAAAGCTATCCTAGTGGTAGCTATGGAGAGCAGCCTTCAGGCTAAGTCTTGAAGGAATGTAAAGCAGCTTGTTTTACCAGTCTATAATCTCTTGAGTGACCAAATGAAAGAGCACCACACCAGGTATATATTCAAAATATATGTATTTATTACTAAACACACCCCTCTAGTCTCTTTATGAGGCTAGAGTTCGAAGTACATAGGTTATAAGATCTTAAATCACAGTAATAGCACAAATACACGTTTGGGCCCTAGGGGCGTACCAAACCATATACCAATAAAGTGGTATGCGAACCACGACTGAACTAGACACTAGGCCTAGAGCCTCTAGAAGTGCTTGGACCACAAGGAACCACCCAAGGTAGTGACACAGGGGACCCACGGGAGACGCGTGCAGTGTAAATACACAACCGCGATACGCCGTTAACTTCTATGGAGAAAGTCGGGATCGGGAAAATAGAGGAAAGGGACACTTAAAAGAGGACTAGGACAAAACCCTTTGAGATCTAGGACTTTGAAGAGTCTCTACCCACGGGAGCACCGGAGTACTCGTGTTACCTCACCCAGGGAAGCCGGGTGCATAGGTGCCTTTCGGGGTCGGGTTTCGTCGTCGTTTCGTATGGCGATCTGCTGCAAAGTGCTGCTGGCGACCAGGAGAAAAGTGTCCGGGTGGATCCAAGAGTGGATCGGAGTTCTGAAGAACCTGAAAGCAGAGGGGACAGAGTCTGGGTCACTAGCCAGTGACCAGGAAGGCGATGGACAGATGCCCACCGATGTCGAGTGCTTCAGGTGCGGTGACGGTCGTCTTGACTCTTCAGCCACGAGGTCCGGGAGGCGTTGTCGGCGACCAGGAGCAGGATTCGGGCTGGTGCTCGATGTCTGTCGAGTGCTGAGGTGTCGGCGACCGGATTGGACCCAACAAGCCTTGGCAACGGCAAGTCTCGAGTAAGATGTAGATCGTCGATGATGCAGACCAGCAAGGTCTGGGGAACTCACCCAGCAAGGGTAAGTGAGGGCAGACCTGGAGCAACCAGGATGCCAAGTAAAGAAAAGATTGGCCTTCGTTAAGGGCTACTAGCCAACGGGCTAGCGACCGCGAAGGAGCCTCGTGACGCCGCACGTGGAGCTGGCTTGCAGGACACTCGTGGAGTAGGGGCCAGTGATCTTCGGTGCAGGTGGTGCTGGAGGCTAGGGCTACTCGGAGCCCAAAGCACGACTTCTTGGGAGACCCAGAAGATGGTGCACTTGCAAATGTGCTCGTTGTCCAGGGGTCACGGTCTCAAGTCACCCACGATAGCCACAGGCCTCAGCTTTGCTGGGGACTCAGGGTAGCCTCGGGGAAGTCTGAGAATCCACCTCTGGTGATGCGATGACTTCGGCGTCCGACGGGAGCTTCAGTAATGCGAACCGGACAGATGCTTCTTTGGTGCCTGCCAAGCAGGGGAGTCACTCCTTGACCCCAAGGGAGATTCTTCAGTCCTCTAATCTTGTCGTAGAGCGTCGAAGGTCCAGGATTCAGTGTCAGAGTTTCGTCCAGGTATAATCTAAAGTCCTAAGGACTGGGTTCCTACCTTTATTCTAAAAATAGGGATGGACTACTCTGTGGCCCCACCTATGGGTGGGTCAGGGCAGAGGGGTGGCTACACCCCTTTCCCTTTGTCCAGTTCGCGCCAAAGCAGGGGCTGCGAGCCCCTGATCCGGTTTGAACTGGGGTATGCACAGGGACACCAAATGTGCCCCCAGTGCAGGACTTCAAAGCACCCGAAAGTGCTCCCGCCCAGCCCCAATACACATTGTCCTGTCTGGGGAGGTGGTCACACCTCCCTGGGACAGGAAACCTATTGTCCAGGCCTCCCCTGCCGGAGTTTCGTCCAGCAGCAGGAGGCCAGACTCGTGTCTGTGGCAGCAGCATCCATTTTGTGATGCCAGGGCTCTGGAAAGAAGTTACCGGACTCGTCAGAGTTAACATGCCTTTCCTCTAGAAGGGTGGAATGCTACCCCCACCGCCAGGATTGGCGGGGGGTAGTATTCCAAGATGTTTGACACCAAACACGACATGTTTAGGTGCAGCCATTCCAAAGTTAGCATTTTACCGCGAGGATATAATGCGCTTAAGAGTATATGGTCAGGCTGCACTACAAACAGCATCAGAGATGGTCTCCGAACGCTGCAGAGGGGCCCTGCTCATGCAGGGGCACCCTCTCACATAGGAACCATGCACTCTGCCTTTAGGATTGATAAGGCCTGCCTTAGGAGTGACTTATAGGTTTATATGTGTGTATGCTTTTATTGATATAGGTAACCTATACCACAGTAAGGGGTGCATGCACCACCTTACCCAGGCTGCAGTAGCAGACCTGTGGTGTCAGTTTGGATGGCCTTCCAGGGGTGGCATAATATATGCTGCAGCCCCTGGCAGGCCTCTGAGGTACCTATGCCCTTGGTACATAGTATACCATATACTAGGGACTTATAAGGGCACTCCAGATCCCAATCAGTGATGTGCCTAAGGCACATGGAGACCCTTTTAAAGAGGAAACAGCTAGGCTGGGGTTCTGAATAGCAGGGCCCCAGCCAGACTAATGTCGAAAACCAGTGAAGCATCAGCAAAAAGTGGGGGTACCCATGTGAAGCAGATCCTACTCTCCTACACCGAACACCACTGCACTGCCCTAAACCCTGAAACACCACCCCCTGCACGACCCCCTACACTGCCCGAACAACACTGCACTGCCCTAAACCCTGAAACACCAACCCCAGCACAACCCCCTACACTGCACAAACACCACTGCACTGCCCTAAACCCTAAAACACTATCCCAGCACGACCCCCTACACTGCCCAAACACCACTGCACTGCTCTAAACCCTAAAACACTACCCCCAGCACGACCCCCTACACTGCCCAAACACCACTGCACTGCCCTAAACCCTGAAACACCACCCCCAGCACCACCCCCTACACTGCGCGAACACCACTGCACTGCTCTAAACCCTGAAACACCACCCGAGCACGACCCCATACACTGCCCGAACACCACTGCACTGCCATAAACCCTGCAACACTACCCCCAACACGACCCCCTACACTGCCTGAACATGACTGCACTGCCCTAAACCCTGAAACATCACCCCCAGCAAGACCCCCTACACTGCCTGAACACCACTGCCCTAAACCCTGAAACACCACCCCCAGCAAGACCCCCTACACTGCCCGAACACCACTGCACTGCCCTAAACCCTGAAACACCACCCCCAGCACGACCCCCTACACTGCCCGAACACCACTGCACTGCCCTAAACCCTGAAACACCAGCCCCAGCACGACCCCCTACACTGCCCGAACACCACTGCACTGCCCTAAACCCTGAAACACCAGCCCCAGCACGACCCCCTACACTGCCCGAACACCACTGCACTGCCCTAAACCCTGAAACACCACCCCCAGCATGACCCCCTACACTGCCCGAACACCACTGCACTGCCCTAAACACTGAAACACTACCCCCAGCAAAACCCTCTACACTGCTCGAACACCACTGCACTGCCCTAAACCCTGAAACATCACCCCCAGCAAGACCCCCTACACTGCCCGAACATCACTGCCCTAAACCCTGAAACACCACCCCCAGCAAGACCCCCTACACTGCCCGAACACCACTGCACTGCCCTAAACCCTGAAACACCACCCCCAGCACGACCCCCAATACTGCCCGAACACCACTGCTCTGCCCAAAACCCTGAAACACCAGCCCCAGCACGACGCCCTACACTGCCCGAACACCAATGCACTGCCCTAAACCCTGAAACACCAGCCCCAGCACAACCCCCTACACTGCCCGAACACCACTGCAGTGCCTTAAACCCTGAAACACCAGCCCCAGCACGACCCCCTACACTGCCCGAACACCACTGCAGTGCCCTAAACCCTGAAATACCAGCCCCAGCATGACCCCCTACACTGCCCGAACACCACTGCTCTGCCCTAAACCCTGAAACACCAGCCCCAGCACGACACCCTACACTGCCCGAACACCACTGCACTGCCCTAAACCCTGAAACACCAGCTCCAGCACGAGCCCCTACACTGCCCGAACACCACTGCACTGCCCTAAAACCTGAAACACCAGCTCCAGCACGACCCTCTACACTGCCCGAACACCACTGCACTACCCTAAACCCTGAAACACCAGCCCCAGCACGACCCGCTACACTGGCCGAACACCACTGCACTGCCCTAAACCCTGAAACACCAGCCCCAGCACGACCTCCTACACTGCCTGAACACCACTGCACTGGCCTAAACCCTGAAACACCAGCCCCAGCACGACCCCCTACACTTCCCGAACACCACTGCACTGCCCTAAACCCTGAAACACCACCCCCAGCAAGACCCTCTACACTGCCCGAACACCACTGCACTGCCCTAAACCCTGAAACACCACCCCCTGCACGACCCCCCTAACCCTGAAACACCACCAACCTGCACGACCCCCTACACTGCTCGAACACCACTGCACTGCCCTAAACCCTGAAACACCACCCCCAGCACGACCCCCCCTACACTGCCCAAACACCACTGCACTGCCCTAAACCCTAAACACCACCCCCAGCACGACCCCCTACTCTGCCCGAACACCACTGCTCTGCCCTAAACCCTGAAACACCACACCCAGCACGTCCCCCTACACTGCCCGAACACCACTGCACTGCCCAAAACCGTGAAACACCAACCCCAGCACGTCCCCCTACACTGCCCAAACACCACTGCACTGCCCAAAACCCTGAAACACCACCCCCAGCACGACCCCTTACATTGCCCGAACACCACTGCACTGCCCTAAACCCTGAATCACCACCCCTGCACGACCCCCTACACTGCCCAAACACCACTGCACTGCCCTAAACCCTGAATCACCACCCCTGCACGACCCCCTACACTGCCCAAACACCACTGCACTGCCCTAAACCCTGAAACATTACCCCTCAGCACGACACCCTACACTACCCGAACACCACTGCACTGCCCTAAACCCTGAAACACC